>SNQJ01S0074951.1:7583-44763 GCA_010110895.2 Picea sitchensis
TTGCAGAGTAAATAAACAATGAACAAATGAGAAATCATACACATACACAGTACACCAGTGTTTTTACGTGGAAACTCAAAGCGGGAGAAAACCACAGAATGTTTTTTCTTATATGTCTTGAATAATTACATTCATTGGAAGCACCAACTTCCTTTGTTTTCTAGATGCAACTGGAAAGAGGCTTCAACCCCCTAGTTTCTCAGGCTACAACCTAAGGGAAGCTCCAACTCCCCAATTCTCTTTCTACAACCAAAAGGAGACTAGAACCCCCTATGTTCTCCAGCTACAACCAGAAGGTGGATACAACCACCTATCCTTGCCCCATCCAACCGCCCTAATGTATAAGTAGAATGATGGAACCACTGTCACACTATCACTGTGAGATATATTGTTGTAAACCTGTACCAATCAACCTGTACCAAACAACATGTACCAATAACCTGAACCATGCATCAACCTGTACCTCAACCTGTAATCAGCTTGTACCATAAACAAGTGCATCAACCATGAACCAACCTGTACCTCAACCTCAACCAAAATCCCTCATCAATTTCATCATCCAAATCTGATTTGTAACTCTATAATAGACATGATGTATATGATCACACAACTGCAAACCTTCCTTAACTTTAACAACAAGAGACTAGCATTTTCATCAAACTTTACTTTAGTCTCAGATGACTAGTTTTGGATTAGTCAACAACCATAAATTGAAATAATCATAACTATGTGCCTGTAATGAATAAAGATATGAAAATAGTACACAATGTTCTTCATTTTGTTTTATGCAATTCCTTCAGGTGTCACTACTTGGAACCACTCAGAAAAAGAGTTATAGCAAAAATGGCATACCTTGTTGAATTATGGCTTATTCTAGAGAGTGAACTTGTAGAGCATTCCCTGCAATGAATATTTGTTGTATGGATCTGAAAATTTTACACATAATAATATAGACTGTATTCTAACCAACACATTTGGTATTACTGAATTTGGATCTGTTATGAAGAAGTTATGATGTTTTTACCCGAAACAATTGTTTTAGACTAGTTTCGGGACTAGCTACAAACCCTATTTTCCACGGAGTGTAACTCCAAAAATACAATGACCCACAAGTTGAAATTTGTAACACAACTAATTGGATATGTTTCCTCAATGGCCTCCCAATTTCACGGTCTAAACCATTCTAGAAAAAAAATTATTGTGAAAATGGTGAGATGACCTGTAAATAACATACCTTAGAAAGCATCATCAAAAGAATTTATCCGCCCTTGAATTTCGGCCTTCTTTACTTCACCTTCCCTCTGAAATTCAGCTTAAATATCCTTTGGTTACCTCAGTCACCTGTAGATATTCGATATTCTCAAGTGTGATAAAAATGAGAGAGCCTTGCCTCTTATTTATACTCTCCAAGTAGCTTCCTTAAAAGCATTTTCTAGGCCACTTTGTCCAGATAGTCACCTATGTCCAACTTTGCTCAATTTTCCACGTGTCCATGTATCCAATAGCCACTTGACCACTTAACCCATTTTCCTCATTTTAGGGTTAACCTTCTTATAACCACTTTCCATAATTAGAAAGTTCTCTATTTATTTTATTATTTAAATAATCCTCCTTGACTTTGTCACTTCACTTTATTGTTTAAATAATCCTCTTTGATTTTGTCACTTCACTTTATTATTTAAATAATCCTCTTTGACTTTGTCACTTCACTTTATTATTTAAATAATCCTCTTTGGCTTTGTCACTTCACTTTATTATTTAAACAATTTCTTCGTTGCAAGCACTTTGACTTATTTGACCTTTTGGGGTTTCAAGCCAATTATATGAGGGTCCTTCAACTTCGTAAGGCCATAACTCTCAAACCATGAGGAGTTATGTGACATTCCACATACCACCGGAAATGGCATGACATGTAATATCCATATAGAATAGTCTTACCTGCAAATATATCAAAACTCATACCATTATACATCAAACATACTTGGGTCCATTACCCAAACCTTTGTGTTACCAGAATTCATTATTGGACTTTCTTCAAGGGTTGACATCAATGACAACCAACCCAATTAATCAATAGGGTTTTGGATGTTGATG
Source organism: Picea sitchensis (assembly GCA_010110895.2). Lineage (NCBI taxonomy): Eukaryota > Viridiplantae > Streptophyta > Pinopsida > Pinales > Pinaceae > Picea > Picea sitchensis. The sequence goes on from SNQJ01S0074951.1 coordinate 9,678, forward strand.
GCTCATATATGTATATTTTATTGTAAATAATGTATGATATCAATGAATACAGAATATGTTGGTTTTCCCGGTTTGGGTTTCTAGGGGAAAAATATCTGTGTAATGTGTGTATTTTCCATTGTGTCTTTTTTGTTCTTTTACTGAAAATTTGTTTGCAGCAAATAATTGTACAAGTTTAAAATCTACATCCACATCTTAGTAGTTCTACTACAATTTTCAAGTCCCAACTTTCTACATGTTTTTCGGGAATTTTCCTTATGATTTTGGAAATTGACGCAACCTATGTGATATATGATGGTGTGGCCTACAAAACACATAGAGCAAGGTTTAATATTTTTAATGGTCCAAGAAATTCCCTAAACAGAGTTTGTTTGAAAATTCATGCCACCGCAAAGTTGACATATGAATTAGCCTCCTCAAGGTCTGCATTCCTTTTTCCACATCAACTCCTAGGGTTAGGGTTTTGGATGTTCAAGTTTTTTCCTCTTAGGGCTTCATACTTGATGTCAAAATCCAATCTTGGTCTCTTGTAATGGTCTCTTGCAAATGAGCAGAGATGACACATATCTCTTCAAAGACAAGTTACCACCATTCTAGCTCATTTTTATTTCTTTGCATTTTACAATCATTTTCTATTTCATTCATTAATAAAAGTTGGGTTTCATTGTATTAATGTGATATAAGGAATATATGTGTGTGTTTCCATTTACATTTTCGCCTTCATTTTTTTCTCTATTTAATCCAAATCAATAGTTGAAGGGAGGTATAACCATATCATCTATCCTATGTTTCCTTATTTTATTTCTAGGGTTTCCTTTGTTATTTTTCTCTGTTATAAGAGGGTCTTATTATGTTTTCTCTAAGATTACCAATTTTGATTTTTCTTCCTCATTCTTATCACTAAGGACAAAGAAGTCACTAGTTGTTGTTGTTGGTTTTTATTTTTCTTTTTGGAGTTTGTGACTTTTTTAAATCGTTCTCCTCGAAGGGAGGGAAAGGCTTGGGAGGAGGGGTTTTTTATGCCAATATTTAGCTAAATGGCCATATTTCATGACATAAGAGACACTTGAATGGAATTTGTTCATAGTCTAGTTTCTAGACATGAACCTAAATATTTTTCTCTAACTCAACATTTTATAGTAATCATTTCTTCAAATCCATTTCAACACAATAACATGCATAAGAATATATGTCATTCTTTGGTTTAGACTTATCAATGAACATCCCCAAGGTGTTCCCAAAATATAATAGGGTTTGTTTATCCTAAAATATTTTTGGAAGGAAGAGAAGTCTTACCCAAATAGGAACAGTAATTAGGACTTCCTCCTCCAAATCAAAGTTTAGCAACCAAAGATCTAGTTAGAGACCATTAGGTCCCATAAACTACACACCCCCCCACTTAAGAATATGATCTACATTTTCTATAGATTCGAAAATGAACCCTTATAAGAACATTTTCCATTATAATAATTGTGCAACAACCCTTGTATTAAGGGCTCAATTTAAAATCTCAAAGGAGAAAAAATTAATTGAATACTCAACTAATTCAAAGTTTATATCAATTGTAAAGGGAAATGAAGAATGGATCAAGTTCAATGCATGAGGAGGAAGGTAGAGCACATCCAAAGAAGGAGTTTCATGAAATATATAGACATTTAAGGAGAATTACTAGAGATCAAAACTATCATTACTATCCATCCCACTCAACGAAGGAGTGTTATACTTCTAAAGAGCCAATAAGTAGCCTAGAGGTGTCCCTAATCAAACATCAAATAAGAATACGTGTACAATAAGATTTACAAGGAGATCTTAGGAAGGTTAGTCCACCAAACTTTGATGGTGAAAACAACAAGGGAGAAGATGTTGAAGCTTATTTATTGGGAATAAGGAATTATTTTCAGCTACATAACTATTGTAAAGTTTCGGTGAAACATGCACAGACAACCTAGATAGTAGCAATTCACATAAATATTGCAAAAGAAATTGCGCGCGCGCGCGCGCGAGAGAGAGAGAGAGAGAGAGAGAGAATTGTATTAACCACTAATCCACACTTAAAGATTGAATAATTTACAATATATATAGCCTACATGAGTAACTAATGTGCCATAGTAGTGATCTAGAGAGAATTGGACACTCACTAGCACAAAGCAGAGTGAAACGGCCACGTAGTCCTAGTTAACTAGTCATCAATTAACTAAATGGCACGAGCGGAGTAGACAGAAACACATACATGCACATGATAAGAACTCTCTTGGCCTCATTCATGTGATATGCGCCATCCTGGCCTCATGCATGTGATAAAACAGAGGTTGCCATGAATGACTCTATGCCACTAGTCTAACTTAAGTGTAACTGAGTCAAGACCAACTAAGACAAGATTGACGAGGACAAGATTGAAGAGGATATATTGCCCTATTTTAGAGGGGAATATTCTCATCTAGGAGAATATATGAGAATATTCTCATCTATGGAAGGCACCCTCAACATTAGACTAGTAAACTTAGAAAAATGTGGGTGTGGGTGTGAAATATCTCCAACACCCCCTTGAACACTGCTAGGGTGTAAATGAAGAATGGGTCTTGGAAAGAAGCCATGTTAGGTACCCATTTTACAAGGCATCTAATGAATGAACATTGAAAAAATAGGAAATGGGGAAAACCTCATGGGAAAAACCCCCCCTCAAGGTACAACGTTGAAAAAGAAGAAGGATGATTGCTAGTCAATTGTGCCCTTCACACCACGAAGACCTTGCAACTGTGCAAGTTTATGCTTGATGAAGATTTTATTGAAGATGTAGATGTTTGTATGGACCTGATGAAGTAGATGCACCAATGATATGTTTGTATATATCCACTTTCTCTTATTGGAAGGAAGAACATCCAAATCCCCTTTTATTCATGACAGTTTTCCAATATGGATTCCCTTCATCCTCTACATAGGACTGAGGGTTATATGCCAAAACTATGTATAAATTCATGCACATTACTAGTTCTATGGTTGTGAGCACATGTGGATCTCCCTAAAATTTGTATCTAGTCCTTCTAGGATCGGACAGATCATCTGCAAGATAATCAGTTGTCGGTAGGATGGATTGTTCCCATTTGGGTCTTTGATCTGGATAATCATATGCATGCTCAAGATCTTTTGAATTTGATTCAAAAATAAAATATGAAATATGATTTGTTTCAAGTAGATATCATCTCAAATGTCTGGAACAAGAGGATTTGCAGAAGTCTCATCATGTGGCTCCTCATATGCATGCATGGGACTCTATGCATGTGGCTCCTCATATGCATGTATGGGAGTCTCTGCATGTGGTTCTTGAGATGCATGCATGGGAGTATTTGCATGTGTCTCCTGATATGCATGCATGGGAGTCTCTTCAAACTAAGAAACTTGTCCTTTCGTTGTATTTTATGTTGGATTTGTCTTGTCAATCTCCTACATGCATTTTTCACAATCTTCCTTTATTATGAATAGGACCTCCAATTTAGTCCATACTTTGTCTAGAGTAGAGAGTGATACAACATGGTATTGTATTTCAGGAAAAACAGACATGCAGATAAGTCTGAAATACATTTCTTGTTTATTGAGAAAATGATATTTATCATTACTAGAATCATCCTTTGCTTCTGTTGCCACGGTTATTCAATATAATCCTCTACATCTGAGAAGAAATTGAATATTTGGCTTCCACTAGAAATAATTGTGTGGTGTAAGTGTTGACGACAGAAATTTGATTCTTTCTTACTGCTTCAATATTCTTACATGCAAATGAGTGCTTGTGTGCCTTGATCCTAGCAACCTATGGGCTCTGATACCATGTAAATTTTCAGTGAAACTTGCACAGAGAACCTAGGTAGTAGAAATTCACACAAAGCTTGCAAAAGAAACAGAGAGAGAGAGAGTAATTGTATTAACCACTAATACACACTTAAAGAGTGAATAATTTACAATATATATAGGTTACATGAGTAACTAATGTGCCATAGTAGTGATCTAGAGAGATCTGGACACTCACTGATAGAAACTGGAGTGAAATTGCCACCTAGTCATAGTTAACTGGCCATGCAGTCATCAGTTAACTAAATGACACGAGTGGAGTGGAGAGAAACACATGCATGCACATGATATGCACCCTCATGTCCTCATGCATGTGATATGCAACCTCTTTACCTCATGCATGTGATAGAATTGAGGCTGCCATGCATGAATCTACTCCACTAGTCTAATTGAAGTGTAACTGAGTCAAGACCAACTAGTCTAACTAAAGTGTGACTGAGACAAGATTGAAAAGGATATAGTGCCTTATTTTAGTGGGGAATATTCTCATTGTTATAGTAATTTTTGCCACACCCTATACATCATGCTTTGGTGGCCTACCCTTTCCATCTGCAGACTCATTTTCCCCATTTCGCTCAGTAAAAAGTAGAGAATTCAAAATTTTGTACATATACGCGGGATACAGTTATACAACTTGTGTATACGTAGGTTGCTCCATTACATCCCATGTACATCAGGTTTTGTGCTCAAAATTAAAAATATTTCAGATTCTCCATGCTAGGTCATGAGATCCATGATCCTTAACCTTTTATATGTTGGAAATGCTCTGATTCGACACTTCAATTCCCTTTGGAGGCTATAAATTGAGCCATATACAAGCCTTGAGAAGAGAAAAAGTTTAGAGCAAGTACACTCTAGAGAAATGTTTCCTCATATTACATCCTTGAGTCTCCATGCCTTAGTCCTTTAAGTCTGAACTCTCCTTATGTTTATCCCCCAAGATCTCCCTATCCTGTGAAGGAGGAACCTAATTACTCCTAGAACTTGTGAGCTTGCCTTGTGGAGGATTGAAGCGGTGAAGGCCCAGGAGGAGGGACAAGTTGTTGATACAAGAGGTTTTCACCTATGTACTCTTGTTGATTATATTAATAAAAATACTCTTTTCTCATCCAATTATATGTTGCAAATGTTTATATTATTTTCTATGGGTAAATTTGTTATACATGTTAATGGATTATGCTAGTTTATATGCTAACATTTAATACATTTTTCATATTCTTGTGTACCTTGGATGTTGAGGAAAAGTTGTAGGTATCAGGCATTGGATTGTGAGCTCAAAGGTGGTCTCCTACAAACATCCAGAAGAGGTGGGCTTCTAGCCTTTCTTTTGTTGGCATTTCCATTTATCTAACATACTTGAGATTTGAGTTGATTTATTGGTGTCGTTCCATCTATTTTGAACTACCCCAAACCATAGATATTTAATCCTTGTAACATTCATCTATGAGAATATTCTCATCTATGGATGGTTCCCTCAACATTAGACTAGTAAACTTAGGAAAAAGAAGGTGTGAGTGAAATATATCCAACAAATATTCATCCAATATGGAATCCAAAATTGTTATCTACAATTTACAAGGAAAAGCTTCCATTTGGTGGGACCAACTAAAGCAAGTTAAGCACATCAACAAGAAGAGGATTTCATGAAGGCAATTCAAAAAGTATTTCCAATAGAAGTACCTTTCTAAGAACTATTATGACAAGAAGATGCAAGAGTTATTTGAATTCAAGTTGGGAAATATCACCATGGAAGAATATGAGAAAAAGTCTTTAAAGTTGTTGAGGTATGTTAGTTATATTAAAGAGGGGAAGGTTAAGAAACAATGTTTCTTAAGGGGGTTTCTTGCATTATATAGAGATAAATTTTAGTTTCATGAGCCTAACACTCCAGAAGAGACAATAATGCTAAGTACTAGTATGATCAGAACAAGGGTAAGGCAAATTTATATATGTCTTAGAGAGATAATAAGAATGCCCAGTAAGATCAAAGGAAGAAGGACTTTAAACCTACATTCTTCATAAATAGTCATAACACATATCAAAAAATTCAACTAGCCTAGAGTGGATCCAAGATCACATAATCATTATGGAAAAGGACAAGGCATCCAATCAAACGTTGGGGGTGTAGCCTTGGACAATCAATAGGTAAATTATCATTCAAACATGATCAAGGTTGAAGATAAGATTTTCAAATAACCTATTGCAATTTTAATTGATTCGAGAGAAATTCATAGATATAGTGCTCCTAATTTGGTTGAAATATTTCAACTGAAGATATTAAGTAAGCATAGTAAATAATGGTTGGATTGCTTGGCTACCAAGAGTAAAAGGAAAATCAATGAGATAGTAAGGGGTTTCCCATTAGATATGAATGGGTTCAAAATTGTTGTATACCTTAACATATTTCCCATTGGCTCTTATGATGTCCTCATTGGAATGGATCGGTTAGATGCACATAATGTTGTTCTAGATTTCCATAACAAGACTTTTACTCATCTTGGTGAAGAAGGAAAACAAATGATAGTGAAAGGCATTAAATGTTTATTTCTATAAGGTAGATTTCATCTTTGCAATTTCTTTATAAAGGGTGCCAATTTTATGTATCCCATGTGGAAGAGCCAACAAAGTCTAAAATTCCAATCCTTGAGGACTTTCCAGTGTTGCAAGAGTTTTCATATGTGTTTGAGGAAATACCAGGATAGCCACCAAAAATAGATATTATTTCTCTATTGATTTAGTGCCAAGAGATACTCCAATCTCTAAGACTCCATATAGAATGAGTACACTAGAATTGAAGGAGTTATAAATCCAGTTGGAAGATTTTTTTAAGAAAGGATACATACACCCAATTTTATCTCCTTGAAGAGAACCAATACTTTTGTGAAGAAGAAGGATGGAACTTTGAGATTATGCATTGATTTTAGATAAATAAACAAGGTCACCATGAGGAATAAATATCCTCTACCCATAATGATGACTTGTTTGATCAATAAGAGAAGCAAAGATATTCTCAAATATAGTTTTGATATAGGGTTACCATCAAGTAAGGATAAAAGAGGACGACATCAATAAGATAGCTTTGAGAACTAGAAATGGACCCTATGAGTTTATTGTGGTGCCATTTGGTCTCATTATGCATTGACTACTTTTGTGTGATTGATGAATGGAATCTTTGGGTAGTACTTAGACAAGTTTGTCATTGTGTTCCTTGATGACGTTCTTATTTACTCAAAATTAGAGGAGGAGCATGAAGACCACTTGAGGTTAGTACTACAAGTGATAAGAGAGCATCAGCGTTATGCTAAGTTAAGTGCTTATTTTATCAAAGGAAAATTCATTATTTGGGACACATCATTTCTAAGAAAGGAATGGCAGTAGATCTAGATAATATTGAATCTATTAAGGGATATCCTACACCTAAGAACGTATCAAAGATACAGTCATCTGTGAGACTAGTTGGATATTATAGGAGGTTCGTAGAAGGATTCTCCAAAATTGTGCATATAATTACATCATGAAAAAAGAAGGGAGGAAAAATTGAATGGAAAATAGGATGGGATGAAAGTTTTCAACAGTTAAAGAAACTACTCATTAATGCACTCATTCTAAATATTGTTGACCCAAATGAAGATTTTGTGGCATGTACAAATGCTTGCAAGGAGGGAATTGGTGGAATTCTTACTCGGAATGGGCATATGGTTTGTTAGAATCCAAAATATTAAGGAGCATGAGAAGAATTATGTCACACATGACTTAGATCTCTCTACCATTGTGCATAGAATGAAGATGTGGAGACACTATATGATGGGGAGAAAATTTGCATTGAGAACATACCATAATGGTCTACAGTGTTTATTTGAACAACGAACTTTGAATTTCAAGTAGACAAGATGGTTGGAATTTATTTGTGAATTTGACTTTGATATCAAACATATTAAAGGTAAAGACAAAAAGGTTGTTGATGCACTAAGTGGAACTACCTACTACAGCCATTAGCATGCGCAAAACAGATTTGAGGACATTATCTCATATGAGAATTATCTTCAAATAAAAGAAGGAATATAGCAAGAAAATGTATAGCATAAATATGAAGATTATAAGTAGGAAGATGATGGAATTCTTATACATAACAATAGAACTTATTTTCCTAATTCTAGTCAATTAAGGAAATGTGTAATGAATGAGATGCATAATATTCCATATCATAGACATCCTAGATGCCAAAAAGATAATCATAGTAGTAATAAGTCAATATTTTTATCCAAGAATGAAGAAGTACATTGTTGAGTATATAAATATATGTATGGAATGTCAAAGTAAAGGTTTATCACAGACAAGGAATAGGATTGCTATAGCCATTGCTAATACAGGAGTGGAAGTGAGAAGTTGTAACCATTTATTTTATCAGTAAATTACCAAAGATAGAAAAGAAAAATGACTCAATCATGGTTAGTGGTGGAAAAGTTGACAAAAGTTTCTCACTTTATTCCAATTAATTCCACTAATAAGGCAACAAATATAGTAGAAACTTACATGAAAGAGATTGGCAGGTTGCACGAGATACCTAAGACAAGTGTTTTATATAGAGATCCAAAGTTTACTTAAATTTTGGAAAGGCTTGTTTTCAAGATTTGGAAAAATTTTGATCTTAAGAACAATGTATCATCCACATATAGATGGGAAAACAAAGAGAGTTAATCAAGTGATTGAGGATATGCTAAGAATGTGTGTGATGGATGAGCCATACAAGTGGGAGGATTACATGTATCTAATGAAATTTGCATATAATAATGGATATCATGCTTCTCTGAAGATGAGTCAAAATGAATCTGTGTATGGTATAAAGTGTAATACTATACTATAGTTAGTTAGGACAATCCAGAAAATAGAGTATTACTTGGAATATAGTTGCTCAAATAAATGGAAGAGATGATGGTTAAGATCAAGAAAAATTTAAAGACAACAAAGGACATGCAAAAGAGTTATGAAGACAAAGGAAAAATACCAAGATATTTTATGGTTGGGGAGCACATATACTTGAAATTTAGACCAAAGAAGAGCTCCTTGAAATTGGAAAGTTGTTTTAAGTTGGCAACTAGATATTGTGAACCTTTTGAGATCTTAGCTAAGATAGGGCATGTTGCATATGAACTTGCGTTGCCTTCTAGCATAAAAACTCATAATGTGTTTCATATATCACTATTAAAAAAGTATGTACCTTATCCTAACCATGTTATTGATTGGGATTTGATTCAGGTGGAACTAGAATGAGATATGTAGGTACAACCAATATGCATCTTAGACAAGAAGGTTACATTTCTCAAGAACATAGTACTAGGGTAGATAAAGGTTCAATTCCCACTACAATCCTAAGGAATCAACGTGGGAACTAGAGGATGCAATGCACACATCCATTTTGAAGTTTTGATGTAAATTATTGTTATTGTATATAGTGTTTATATGCATCAAGGATGATGCAAATTTAGAGGGGAGGGGAATGTAATGCCCCCACTTTTTACCCCAATATATTAATGCAAATGTAATGAATAGATGGTTGTAATCCAAGACCATATGTGAACTATAATTGTACATTTGATTATAATATGAAATCCATAACTATTGTAAATGAAGGACTAAAAATAGATGTGGGGATATGATTCCACAAGTGGGGGGTGTGAAAGGGGGATAAGGGGAGATGACCTTAGTAAATTATTTAAACTAAATCCTTATACCCTTAATTATAAATGTTAGCTAGTGATATATCTCAAATTTATTAAACCTTTTATTAACCTTGGTTTAAGTTATCCTAAGCTTGGTATTAGAGGTTAAACATATGATTGTCATGAAGACCTTGTGAGTGATTGGCATGAAAATATGATGTTAGGAATTTGAGCATGTAGGTGTTATTGTTATTTTTATGGTACGAATTATTGTATGGGTTGGATAGATGGGGAAAGATTACCCTGTTATACTTTGCAGTTTACCTTCATGCAAGTTGATGATGTTTCCCAATGTACTTTTGATAATGATTATTATGTTGTTGTGAGAGGAAAACCTATCCTACAAACAAAATCCATGTAGTCCCAACAGAGATATTCCCTAACTAGCCTATGTCAGAGCATTGGAAGGGGATTGGGATAGCTGAAGGGATTATTTAACAGAGAAGGGGATCCCATTCCTGGTGTTGTGTAGGTTGATGGAGAAGAGTGTTGGTTGATTGGGATAGGTGTACAAGGTTTCTTACCAATGAGAGTTTTCTAGGTTGTGGGATAAGTAAGAATACTTAGAGCCAAACCTTAGGAATTCACCTTTATGGACTCATAACCTTAGCTTGGGGGTGGCCTCTATCATATAAATATTAAGTGTGATAGAGAGCCAAAGAATGGGAGAAACGTCCTCCATTTGAAGCTAGTTGGAGGATTATTTTCTCAGAAAGTTAAATAATTTGATGATGTCATGAAAAGCCATTTTTTAATGTTTATGTTCAATAATTTATTATTTTCCAGTTTGTTTAGTTGTGTGTATGGATTTACTTTGCATAATTATGGATAAAGTATTGTAGGACTATACTCATGTCTTACGGTTGAAATTGAATATTTAAGGATGTTGTAACTTGCTTCCACTATTGAGTTCTACATCCAATTAGTGAAATCAATTTTGGTATTAGAGATATTTTGTGGTGTTTTTGAGGTACCCCATAGCCTCAAAAATGTACAAAATTCATTGGGTGTGTTACACATGTAGTCTTATGAAATGCTTAAAACTTTAGCTAGAGCACACATTGAGGAGTTGTCAATATATGTTTTTCATCATCTTACCATTTGTTAAGGTGCTTGATCCCCATGGGATCATTCCTTGTGCAAACATCGTTGGCCTTAGTTTATACATTTATAGAACTTAGGCTTCAATCACCTATTGTACTCTCATGTCTTACATACAAACACAGTACTGGCCAATTTTCTCATTAGTAGGAAATTTTTGAGGCCTCAATCATCAAAGGAACTTGATGTATGCTATAGCATGTTTCCCTCTTTCTCAATTTCATTTTTGACAATTTCTCACACACAAAGGGTCATTTTTATTGTTATGTTAAATTCAAATGGAAACATGTCCTGAATAGTTGTCTTCTTTTATTTTCAATGGTTAGTTCAACCATTTCACAACCTTGAGAGCCTATTTTTATGTTTGCTTACTAAAATTATGTTTTGTTGTTGATTTATAATTTTTTTCTTTCCAAATATTAAGACTCTAGAGCTTACATGGTATCATTTTTTCTCTTTAACCATGCATTCCATTGTATATGGTGCTTATTGTATATGGTGCTTACTGTATTCTTCTATTTTTTTATTTGTTAAAACAATCTTGTATTAATGGTCCTTTCCTTAGATTTTTAAAAACATTACATCCTTTGTGTTCCACTAATAACAATTGCTAATCTCTAATTGTTACGGGGAAGACAATTTGATTCATTTAGTGAAATTCATTGATACATTTGTGTAGATGGTGATTTAACAATCATACACATTACCTTTTATAGCTCTCCATTATGTCCTTGTTACAATTTCACATGATGTATAACATATAGAATATCATGCAAATGGTAACAACTAGTAAACTATAAACATATCAATCTCTAAGTGCATAATAATCATCTTGGCACGGGGTAATATGTATAACATAGAGAATATAATGCAAATGGTAACAACTAGTAAATTATAAACATATCAATCTCTAAGTGCATAATAATAATATTGATTTTAATAAAAAAATAGTTTTTGCAATGGATATGGAGAGGTATATAGTTGTGGTCAGAAGAGAAGAATTTCCTCTACTCTTCATAATAAACCAAAGAAAAATACAAATTAACATGATTGTTGAGCATGGGTCCTATCAAGAAATAGTTGTTGGGAGTGGGTTTTGCCATGCATGAGAAGAAGAAAGCCAAAAAGAAGATATATATGTATATATTAATCTCAAATAATTTTCTTGTAGTGTTAATGAGTTGAAGATTCTATATCAAGTACACATTAACCATTATTTAGGTGTGCAAAAAATAAGGTTGAAATAGTTTATAAAGAATAAGGAAAACAAGAAAAAGATAATAGAAGTTTTCATTGGGTTTGGAGATATAATCTTCATTATCATATATGCAACCAAAAAATTAATATCAAATCAAAAATGTCTACAAATCCTTTTAATTCAACATTCATGACCATTGATTTGAATTTGTAGATGGAATCCTTGAACAACAAGAACTCCATTTGAATTGTATCCTAACTAATATTCGATATTCAACAAGTGGTTGCATTAAAGAAAAATAATGAAGGACTATCCTCCAAAAGTTATTTCTAGAGACACATATGTCCTTCTATTGGAAATATGATAATCAATCCATAGTTGAAACTAAATATCTAAATTTCACTATATCTTGAATATTAATAATCACGAAGAAAAACCCTTCAACTATACGATAATCAATCCATAGTTGAAACTAAAGATCTAAATTTCACTATATCTTGAATATTGATAATCATGAAAAAAAAAACCTTCATCTAACATAACCAGAAATGTACACCAAAAATGTACACTAGAGGCAAAATACTACTTTTATACACAACATCATCCACCTAGATTTGCACTACAAAAAGGTTGAAAATCATACATAAGAGATCATATAGAATTTTTCACATAAAAAAATAGCAATAGCATCTTTATTGGATAATTTTTCACATAAAGGATAGCACAAACATAACTAGGTTGGTAATAAGCATAAAATTACAAAAGGAAACTAGCAATTTGTTTTAAGGTGTGAATATATTTTTCAAAATTGAATTTCCATTTTTAACAATAAGATAAACCTCTTTTCAATATAAATTAATCAAGGAGAATGAGACGAGAAATGTTCAATTTTTGGTAGTGAAGGCGTTGCATAAGAAGCCATAATGGTAAGTTAAAAATTTGGTGTGTGTTCTCTCCTCTACCCTCTTCAACTTTACTTGCAAATCTTTGTTAAGGACTTTGAATTATATATGAAGAGTCACTATAAGAAGTTTATAAAATTTAAGAGTTAAATCCAAGGAGTCATAAATCAACTATAATCAACTATAATTTGAAACTTAAAAAACTAAATTTATTTAGGAGAAAGACTTGAAGTCGGTTCATACAAAGTGAGAATCTTACCAAACTATGTAAAACAACTTATGAAAATGATAAACTTTCATATGTTATTTATTTACATTGTATTTTACAATAAATATTAATTAAGATAGATTAACACTTTGATGTAGTTATATAATGCTTATCTCAGAATGCATATCATTAAATAAAAAAAACAAAAAAACATAACATATTACAATTCTTTATTATTGAAACAAACCTAAAAACTGAAACAAAGTTATTATGCATGTTTCATCAAACCTCATAAATTCCATTCACTAACACACAAGCTCAATGTCATTAGATCTACTCTCCAAACTCTTTGATCTTGACATCTACTCTTCTTTCAATGCTTGCTAATATTGATCTCCATGATAGAACCCACAATCCCTGAGAATTCTTTGGACTCTTTAATGTCTTTGTTAAGAGCTTTGTTTCTTTATTTCAAATCCCCTTCTCATATTCTTGGATTTCCATCCTTTTGAGGTATCTCAAGTTACCAACTATTAACTTACTAAAATCTACCCACAAAATGATTTCATATGTTCTTTTTATAAGACTTGGACCTCCTAGAAATCCAAGAATCAAAATTGAACATGTCAATTCAGCCCACATTATCACTATTATCACTAGTTAATCATAGTGGACCTTATCCACTAGATTTAGATCATCATTAACAACATCTTGGATTTATACATGGATATCTACTTATGGTCCCTTTCCCTTTGTTAACTAGAAAATCAAAATGAAAATAGTTTTTGATGATGCAAGATTACCCCTATACCAAGGATGCTCCTCATCACAGTTCGTCTACTATTTATTTTAAGGCACATAAATCTCTACCAAAGTGATATTAACTATTGTTGGGAATCTATTTTAGGTTATTATTCAAAGTTTCATGTTGGAATTAATCTTTATTAGGGTCATTACAACCACACAATTGTTATTGCATTATGTGTTTGAGTTGATCTACATAATCTTGTTCTTTAACAGTGGACTTATTAGGAGGCTTACAATTCTTTATAATTATTTTAGAGTCATGAGAAAATATTTTATTAATTAATCAATTGGGTCTAGTTCAAGTGGTAAAGAGGAGAAGTTGTTATCATCCCCGCTTGAGTTCAAATATCACTTGTGACATGTTCGCTCTTCGTGAATCTATTGTTGATTGATACTCTTCATGAGCTAATTTTTTATTAGGGTTAGCAAGGTATCAAAAATCTCATTATTACATATGAACTAGAAAGTAGATGTAAAAAAAAAGAAAATAATAATAAATACAAATTTTAATTTAAAAAAAATAAATAAAACAAAAACAAACAACTTCCATTAATATATGAAAAATGTAGTTTGTTCTTGGTAGGAATTAATGAAACAACCTTTTCTTATTCTTTTGGTTTTCTAAACACTAAACCATCACCTAATTTTATCCTCTCTAATTAAGGTATATCAATGTCGGCATGCTAGTTCAAGCAAGTATATTCACTTCGCAACCAATTATTAAAGTGTTGTAGATGTGTTGTGATATTATTTAATACTATTGGCACAATTTTTTTCATATTCACCTTGATACATAATCAAAATCCAAGGTTGGTGTGTTCAAACATAAACATTTGCAAACACATAAGAAATAAATAACACTTCCATACAATCAAAACACTAAATACTCTTTGTGGAGACATTTTATTTTGGACACATTTTTAGTCATAGTACAAATATTTTTAGTCGTATAATTCAAAGATAAGAAACCTAGATCTCATTTACCTTCCATAAGCATGATGTAGAAACAAGGAAATGTTTCATTGTTAACCTAAATATTAAACCCATACAAAATGTAATTGTTTAAACGATTAAAACAAAAAAGATGATAAATTTGGGAGATTGGTTAAGTGGTATGGTTAAGTCAACCACGTACTGATATGAGAGTGGGATTCTCAACATTAGGACATTAAGTGAAAAGAATTTTAGTAAGTGTTGTGTATACCTTAAGAAATGTCTTAGAACATATAAGGGTTGATGTATAATTATGATACTCTCATGACATGTTAGAGGTAATGGAAATCTAGAAATAAATAAATAAAATTGTTGACATCTAAGGATGGTTCAAGGTATCGATACAATTAATTTGAATATTATGCAAGAATATGTTGGTGGGTTGATTATGTAATGTTATTATAAGAAAAATTCTATTTGGTAGACCCTTTTGGATTATAATACCATGTGGAAAAAATGAAAAAAGCTTCTTCGTTTACTCAACTAGAGGCCTAAATACTAATCTTTGTCTTCCTCATCCTAATGGTTTCATGGAAAACCTTCTTATACACTTGAAGTTTTATGTAGATAAACCAAAGGTATAATGTTACCAAAGAAAGGTCTATCTATAACTTGTATCACATTAGGTATAGAAATAAGATATTGTTTCCTCACCTTCTCTTCATCTCCTTTCTTACCCTCATTTGGAAAAGTGATGAGTGGGATAACATGGGAAAGAGTAAAACTAGAATATAATCTAGTCAAAATTTTGGGAAGTTCGCCTATGTTAATCATTGTTAACTTTTTCATTTGTCCATCTTTAAAACATAAAATAAAATATAGTATGCAATGCTTTAATTGGAGAAAGGGTAGCTTGATTTAGGCATATAAATCACCGCTTATTTGTTGTTTCCAATCTCATTTCGTTTAGCCATCAAGATTTTATAATCATAGACCAATAATCAATGTAACCACTTCTCCTATTTTTGTGCAACGTAACCACCATGATTCACTTTGGCATTCCCTTCACCCCGCTTCAAGTGTATGCTAGTAGATATTAATTGAAATGTTTTATCATTGACTATATGCAAAAGTTTGGTATTTATTCATAAGATAAAATTACAAAAATTCAAGTAAATTTTATATGATACAAATGTGTCATAAACTATGGCGTCCCATAAAAAAAATTAATGAAACATGACTAAAAATTGTAGGCCACTAAATTGTGGTTAGTGAAATATAATTTTAATAATCATTAGTTAGTAAAATTACAATAAAAAATGAAATTCAAGAAAACTTGTGTGTTCCAAGGCATGGCACAGAAGTACAATGGCAAAATAGTGTATTCTTTTGGATGATTTGAAAATAAATGTGTTCTTGCAAATCATGTTCAGAATGCTTGTAGTCAATGTTGACTTATCTTTCTACTTATCTTAGGATTACATAATCAATTGAAGATTAACTAAGTTGTGAATTGAAGTGAGGGGAGGGTTGATTACAAAAATCAAACTCATTTCGAATGTCTCCACTGGAAGTGTTAGGGAATAATGGTTATTAAAAACCAACATATACCTCAAGGGTGTTTGTTAGTGGCTCAGAACAATGATTGAAAAATAAATGAACACCTAGTGCAATAGATGGATTTCCTATGGAGGATGATTAGTCTTGGTTAAATCTATCCTTGAGGTCATCCCAATTTATTGGATGTCCCTCGCTTGGATCCTAAAATGTGTCCTTGGGATAATCAGGCAACTCTACTATCATTTCATTTGGTCTGAGGCATGGGAAAATAAAGGCATGGCACTAGTATCATGAAAGAAACTCGTTACCCCGAGTGACATGCCAAGGAGGATGGGGGATAAAAAAACTATTCATATTCTCAAAAGATATTGCTACTAAAAATGAATGATGACTCCTACAAGGACAAGGCCTTTAGGATTAAACTATAAAGGACAAGCATCTTTCCCCCATCTCCATTGAGGAATGGATTCATTTCCCCAAAAAAAAATCTTAGGACTCCTCAATCATTTAGAAATTCACAGTTGTGGCCTTTCCCTTGATTAGGAATTGGTTGATTTGGTGATCAGGAAAAGCGATAAGGTCCAAGTAGGCCTCAACCCTTGGATCAAGTGCAAGTGTTGGTTGTGGAGCCTGATTATCTTCCTGATTCAAAGGTCTTGTTTCAGCCATGTTTGGATCCCATTTCTTAACGGTGGGGTGTGGGGAGGTTTCCCCCCCACATATGTCACTAAGGGGTCTAAGGGGGGTGGCGACACTTTATGGAGCCCCCCTGGCGGCTGTTTGGGGGCAATGCCCCCGAAGATAATTTTTTGGAAAAATTGCCTTGTAAAATACTATAATTTTGTAATCAATCTAGATCGTTCATCATTAGGTTGTAGATCTAACAGTAGAAGTTATGTTAGGGATTTTTTATTTAGAAAAAAAAAACCCTTTTACGTATAAGGGTATTGTATTGCAACAGAGTATGAGAGTGAATAGTGTATTCTGAGGGAAGAGATTGTGAGAAAAGAGGAGGAAGTTACAACGGATGTGTTGTAGGTTGTATCCCTTCATTTGTTGGATATAATAAGGGAAGGACAATCAATTTCTCTTATGGGTGTATCCCATATTGGGTGAACCACGTATATATGTGTCTATATTTTATTGTGTATCTTATGTGTTTTATTTCCACATATATTTTATATTGTTTCTCTGTGAACCTCTTTTTCTAATATCAAGGACTTGTACATGCTGGCAATACCTCTCATTCAAGACCATAGATCCAAAGGCTTCTATACCCTGCAACACATTGCTCATCGACCAGTGTTGAAAAATCACCAATGATAGTGGCTCTCATTAAGAGAGATAAAACTCAAACAAATTATGTCAAGGTTTGGAAAACTTATATAGATTGTATTAGGAATTGCAATATCATACGTAACAATGAAAAGGGTGAATTCCTCTAGTCCTTGAACCCTTCAATAGGATACAATCCTAAATCTAGATAAAAGGCCCTAGTTTGGAAGGCTTTAATCAACCACCGATATAATGGTGAAAACCTATATAGAAGTTCAAATGCCCTGCTAAAGCAAAAAAAAATGATGTGGTTTGTTCTCATTAAAAGGGCCCTCAACTAGGATACAAGGTAAGTGCACCGATTTTGGATACCCAACATCTTATATAGATATAGTGGGTGGGCATATTATTGTGGAATCCTTTCCTTGTTTCTGAATCGATGGTGCCTATGTTCAGGAAAGGGAAAACCAACCTTATTACACTACATTGTACAAATGAAACAAGAAAAAATATTGGGTGGGCTCAATGTAAAAAATACCCCAACAAAGAGTCAACTTTGTTATAATAGCTTGCAATTATGATATGTATCTAGGGCCTAGTAGGATTAGCAAAATCTGCAAAAAAGAAGTTTTAAGGACCCAAGTAGGTGCTTACTTTGTGAAGCAAGCCTCGAAACCACATCCATCTTATTATCTCACCCCCTTTATCAAAGAAGTTCTAGAAAGAAATCAAAGGCCTAGCTAGACTCCACCACACTTGGAAAGGGAACTCCATAGAAGAAGCCTTGAGGAATTGGTCTCAAAATGAGGCCACATAATCTTTCAAATCTCTACCCCTCGCATGGGGAATCTAGTTGTCCAGAAATGCAAAACTTTTCAATGGTAAAAATACCTTACCCCTCAAGTGTGCCTCTCAAAGTCTCAACATATTAAGCATGTATCCTCATTTTTCCTCTTCTCCTCCCCATACTCATGTATCAGTTGGCCACATCAATGAATCATTTCCTTGGGCATACTTTTATGGAGCCTCATAAGGCAATCCATCCAACGGTGGGGCTGGAGGAATCATCTTCCTTAGCTCAAATCATTTTATTTCATCATAGTTGGGATTGGCCAAGCCGCAAACAAATTCAATGAAATCATGGCTCTCAAGTTGGTTCTCACTTGATCCCTTGAAAAATAGGTCACACAAATCCAAATTCTAGATGACTCCCTCTTAGATATAAAATAATGAAAGGAGACTTTGTTTTCAGGAATTTCTTACTTTGGCCTTTATTTTGAGTCGTCAAGAATTTATGATCTACTTTCTCTCACATATCATTTGCACATGTCTACAGGGACAAAAACACTAAAGCTGACAAGTTGTCCAAGGAAGGACTGAAGCTACAAGAAGGAACTTGGGAGGTCATTAGGTCCCAACAAGTACACCTTACTTCTTATCTTCATGAATCATGGATTTAATTTCTTCATTGTATCAGAGATTTTGGATGAATGATTTCGTTGTAAATTATCCGAAAAGTTGTACTTTTTTGGACTATTTGGGGATTTTTATTTTTTGATATTGTTATATAGAGCACATGTGATGTTTTCATGTATAATTTTAATAGTTATTTAAAAAATAAAAGAACAATTTCGTTTATAACAAAAATTATTATGATTTGTATTAGAAATTCGTTGAAGTTGTACTAGTCAATATCATAAAACAAAAGAGATGTTGTCACATAGTCTGAAATTCAGCATATGATCAAAATTATAAAAGTTTGATGCAAGAAATTTTATAATGTTCTTTATGGAGGATTTCAAAAAGTTCCTACTAGTATAAACTCTAAAGAAGACACCTAAAATTAGTATTGTTTTGCATAACACACACACACACTAATAAGACACCTAATATCAATACTTTTTTACATAACATAAATAAAACTGAAACTAGTGGAAAACATGCTTGGTGTCTGCTTCATCCTTGCCAACAATCGTGGGATGCAACTCTTAGTTTTACATGTCCAAGTCTTACAAATTTTGTTGGATCATTTCCTCTTATTTTTTATTACTTGGAACAAAACCCGAAGATATTATGAGTGTTGTTCCTGATATTAAACTTAAGGCTCAAAGAGTAATGCTAGGCATCAGGAATGTTTAAAAAGAGTGTGTTTTCTACCTTTAGTTATATAAGAAAAAACCTTAAATGAAATTAATAATAGGACAGTACAGAGGCCGTATTTCGTTGTCTGAGTCACAATTATAATATCAAATGGTGTGGGAGAAACTTACAAAATTGTTAAACAAAGCTAGGCATCCATAGCAGATGAGTCTCACCTTGTTTGCAGTAGAAGAAAGTAAAGAGTGCACTCTTGAACAAGATATATGATGCAGTAATTCAAATAGCTTGCAAGTCTTGTATTATGTTGGCCCTTGACCAAGTTTTGAGGAAACATTAGTTGTGTTTGACCACTTTTGGGACTTCGACACGCTGGTCAAAGATGGAGCGCCCAGGCGGAGCTGAGATCGCGGAATCTCACTTATATTGCAGGCTTGTGGACCCAACAAAGGGTTTACTAGGGTCTATGTAATGGGTTATGGGATGTCGGCCCATAGGTTTACCCATGATTAGGCCTTTTTGTAAATGTATAAATAAGTAGTTAAGCGATGTAAGAAATATAGCTAACTATTTTGGCTATGTGCACAATATGTTGTAAGTGGTAATGTTGGCTTAGTGAAAGAGGTTGTAAGATGCTTTGTGCAGATAGACTGTGTAAAGTAAGGCTTTGTGCTACTAAGGAGTTGGCTCTGTGCCTTGACCTAATTTTGGGAAGGAGGATCTGGCACGCTGTGCGCAGATCTCATGTCCTCTATGGAATTTGGCTATGTGGCTTTGTGCACAGGAGTAGATGAATGTAAGAAGGTTGAAGACTAATAAAGGAGAAGCGAAAGTTAGTGGACATAGCCCCACACTGGGGTGAACCACGTATATCTTGTGTCTTGAAGTGCTTTGTGCGATGTGGATTATGTTGTTTATCTCCTTAGTGTTGTTATAATGTATGATGAATGCATCTGATGATTGTTGCTTAGTGCTTAAGGGTATTAAAGATAAATAAATGTTAGATCTGAGATAATGCTATGTGTTAAGTGATTGTAAGTGCTTGATCTTGATTGTTACTGCGTTGATCTGTAATAAGGGTTTAATCTACGATGTGAATGAGACTCATGAACTAATGCATATTGTTGGATAAGTGCTCTGATAAGTGTTGTAATCACATATTTGTGTCCCAACTTGGTTGTAGACACCTGAGTCTTGCAACCCCCCCTACCTCTACCTTGGGTGAGACTTCAACTACTTCGCAGATGTTGTCGAAAGGGCCGGTAGTTAGAGTTTTGTTGGTGCGTTGTTGAAGCGTTGAACCCTGGGTCTGCCCCTGTGCCAACAAATGGTTATGTTGTTAGGACTTGAAACTGTGATTGCTGGGAACTGAAGAAAAGATAAATCTTTGTGCGTAGATCTGTTGATGTAGTGCGCAGTATTCTAATTGACTTGCAAATCTCTGTGCTAAGAAAGAAACTTGATCTGAAGAAAAGAGGTAAGATCTTAAAACTTTGTGCTCTGGTAAAGGTAAGATAAGAGAAAATTTTTGCTTCGAAAACATGAATCTAGGTATGTTTGATAGATTCTGTTCTAGTCTGAAATCTAGGGCACGGTTAAAAGAAAGATTTGATCTGAATAAATTTGATAGAGATAGAGGAACATATGTTATTCTTATGCATAGAAAGAATTTTTGGACTAATAAGTGGATGCAGGAACCTAGAAAGAATTTGTGTAGATTGCAGGTCCAGCACTGTGATCCTAATGCGCAGTACAGGAAAGGTTGGGGCTCGTTTAAAAGAAAGAGAAGATTGACATTGTGTTATAATTGCAGAAGACAGGGACATCTTGCTAAGGAATTCCCTAGTACATATCCTATTTGTCTTTATTGTAAAGTTATTGGTCATGAGGTTGAGGATTGTCCAAGAATGATTGTTAAAGTTGAAAAGATGAACACAAGACAAGAAAACTCTGAACAAAGTCAAGAGGCTAAGAGCATGTTTGGGAATCATAAAGAGAAAGAGTCAGAGATTATGTTAGTACAGTTAAAATAAGTAATGGTTGATCACAGAGACATCAGTTTGTCAGAGATCTTGAAAGAAAAATAGCACATAGTTACAAGAATAGAAGACTTTGACATAGATTGTGTATTGGATTAAGAAACACACGTGAATATTATTCTAGAAAGCACTTGGGAAATTTTGGGAAAGCCTGATATGGTACCTTCATTGGGAAGGATAGGCGTTTTTGAAGGAAATATGATAACTCTATGTGGAAGAGTTACTAATATACCTATGATTTCTCTTGAAACATCGACTGAAGAAGAATTTGAAGTCATTAAATTTGTTGAGAACAGTGCCCCTTTTTTACTTTTATTGGGAAAGACTTGGATTGAGAAGGATCAAATCAGAAGGAAAGCAGAGGAGGAAGCTATCGAAAAGAAAAAGCAAGAACTAAGGGAGTTCATAACCAGAAAATTAGAGCGACTAGTAGAAGAACAAGAGGACAAGTTGAAGCAATAGAGGGAAAGAGAATTAGTTGTCGAGGTTGAAAGAATGCAAAAAGGTTTGAAGGACCTATCCATGCAAGAAAGAAGAATACCTACCCTGGAGTTAATAAGAGAAGAGGTATTACCTTTGAACCCTTTGAAAAAACATCAGCATTGTGAAGCTACCATGAAAAGAGAAGATAAGGATAAGAATGGAAAGAGGAATCCAGAAGCCCAGATCACAGGAAAGAAGGCAAGAAAGCTCATTAAGAAGAAAGCCAAGTTAGAAAAACTACAAGAAGTTCCAGAGAAGACTTCACATGATGCAGATCTACAGAACTTGAACCTCGCCAGAATAGTAAAACCACGCAGAAAGGGACTTCGCCTCGGAAAATCTATATGACCGTTGGAGGTGCCCCGACCATTAGAATGATGCTCTAGAACGGCTAGAAAACACAGTTATGAGAAAATGGACCATTGAGACCGCGCCATAATGGACTGATTCATATTGATTGAGTATGAATTCCATTTTAGCTGGTTATTGGTATTGATCTCATTTGTCGCTTGGCAGATGCCAGAAGGAGCGACATTTCCTGAAGTTGAGCCATTGGCCGCGATATTCTCCACATTTTGGTATACAAATGATATGTCGAATCAGTGGCAGTCGAACAATGTGTTCCATGCCTACTACCAGCAGTTGAAGCGTGTTATTGAGGCATTCCCATGCATGACACTGAAAACATTGCACCATTACATACCACTACCGAAGTTTCGTGCAAATCAGCACTTTATCTATATCATTGCGCGCAGGGATGAGATCAAAGAGGAGTTACAGTCCTATTATAAACTGACCGACGAAGATATGGAAGAGATCACCAAATAATGGCCGACAGAGTTCCTTGTACTGGTCAACGATGCAGAACTCTCCGACATTGACATCATTGGAAGCCCCTTGGTCACTCGGGTTGAGCATGTCGGGCAGAGCAGTGCGAAAAAAAATAAGAAAAAGGAGGAAGTACATAACGTAGAGACTAATGAGGAGGACAACACCTCGAAGGAAAGTGGGCCCGACTCACCCACAGGAGGAGGAGGAGACGAAGTAAATCAATAAAGAGGAGGGAAAGAAGGAGATAAGTAAGGAAAAGGCGAAGTTTCACCGCCGAAGGATCCCCTTACCGAGGTTGAAAAATCAAATAAGCGGAAGGTTTCTCTACAGAAACCTTCGGCAAGAAAGAAGACATGCGCCAGTAAGCCCAAGATGAAGGCCACGCTCACAGTGGATGACGTCGATCTAATCATCGCAACTATGGAGGATGCTTCAGAGGAGATCTTACAGTGATATGGAGCAAAGAAGGAGACATTGTATGAAATAATAGAGAAGGAGTTGAAGGAGATGTAGCAAGCCATCCATTCGAACCGCGTTATACCTATTGTGCCTTCTTCGTCGAAGACTAGCATATGCAACAGAGGCTCAGCTTCAGTGAGTCCAAGCAGAAAAGGAATAGGTTATAGAAGTATTGAAGCAAGAAAAGGAGGAGGTCATGGAGCAACTATGAGTTGCGCAGTCCTGTGTAACCGCCTACGAGAAGGAGAAATATGAAATTTGGGCGATGGTCAAGGTGAACAATGCGAAGATACAGAAAGAAAAAGACCACCTGCTCACAGAGCAGACTGAGGTCAAAGAAGCAGTGACTAAAGAACTTTCCTTTGTGTTGGGCTTGGCACAGGAGGAACCAAAGTCAGTCGAGATGCAAGTGGGGAAGCTCGTTGAGGCCATTCAATAGCTTCAAGCAAGGATAACGGAGTTAGAGCTCCAAGCAGTACCTAGCACTCCGCAAGAAGTGCATGATCAAAGGGAGGAAGCTGCTAAGAGCACAGTTGGAAGGATCAAGTTCCTCACCTTAGAATGTAAGCAGTTGAGTGATTGAAGTGCGCAGACCTTTGAACACCTCGCAGAAGATCCGAAACTGAGGAAAGTGGAAGCACAACTCCAGGAGGCGCAACAGCAGGCATCCACCGTGCAAGCATAGATGAAGCTACTCACTATTGTCGAGTGAATGAAGAGATCACAGGAGCAGTGTGCAGTCCAGCAGTAGATTAATTCCATCCATAGCAGAGTCATGGACGTTACACAGAGACTACAGCCGGTGCAAGATGAGGCTTGCATGATATTTGAAGAGATTGAAGGACAAGGCTTGCAGTTGGATCAAATGGTCACGACAGTGGAACAGTGTCTGGAAGGGCCTGTTACAGAGCAAGTGATTCATGAGTTCGTCGAGTAGGAATCTATGGCGAAGCAGCAAGTCAAGGCATCTCAAGCTAAGCTCGAGGCCTTTGAAGAAGCGTTGCCCAGATCTGAGTGACTTAGGACGAGTCACAGGTGAGTGTTGGGGGCATGTTGGCCCTTGACCAAGTTTTGAGGAAACATTGGTCGTGTTTGACCACTTTTGGGACTTCGACGGGTTGGTCGAAGATGGAGCGCCCAGGCGGAGCTGAGATCACGGGATATCACATATATTGCGGGCTTGTGGACCCAGTGGAGGGTTTACTAGGGTTTATGTAATGGTTTATGGGATGTCGGCCCATGGGTTTACCCATGATTAGGCCTTTTTGTAAATGTATAAATAAGTAGCTAAGCGATGTAAGAAATATAGCTAATTGTTTTGGTTATGTGCACAATATGTTGTAATTGGTAATGTTGGCTTAGTGTAAGAGGTTGTAAGATGCTTTGTGCAAACAGACTGTGTAAAGTAAGGCATTGTGCTACTAAGGAGTTGGCTTTGTTCCTTGACCTAATTTTGGGAAGGAGGATCTGGCACGCTACGCGCAAATCTCCTATCCTCTGCAGAGTTTGGCTTTGTGGCTATGTGCACATGAGAAGATGAATTTAAGAATATTGAAGACTAATAAAGAAGAAGCAGAAGTTGGTGGATGTAGCCCCACACTGGGGTGAACCGCGTATATCCTGTGACTTGATGTGCTTTGTGCGATGTGGATTATCTTTTTTATCTACTTAGTGTTGTTATAATGTATGATGAATGCATCTGATGATTGTTTCTTAGTGCTTAAGGGTATTAAAGATAAATAAATGCTAGATCTAAGCTAATGTTATGTGCTAAGTGATTGTAAGTGCTTGATCTTGATTGTTACTGCGTTGATCTGTAATAAGGGTTTATTCTGCGAGGTGAATGAGACTCATGAACTAATGCATATTGTTGGCTAAGTGCTCTGCTAAGTGTTTTAATCACGGATCTGTGTCCCAGCTTGGTTGTAGACACCTGAGTCCTGCAACCCCCCCTCCCTCTACCTTGGGTGAGACTTCATCTGCTTCGCAGGTGTTTCCGAAAGGGCCGGTAATTATGGTTTTGTTGGTGCGTTGAACCCTGGGTATGCCCCTGTGCCAACATATTACTTACAACAATTACAAAGGAAAAACTACTTACTTAACAAATTACTAAGATAATATGATTACAGTGTTCATGATACTAAATTGCAATCAATCCCTTATCAAGAAATTACATAATAAAATTCAGAGATATGAAAATACAGGAGAAACACATAACTCAAACTGAACATAATTTGAAATATGTGTCTGCACTTGTATTAATACTCACAAAAGGAGGGTTTTCTCTATTACATATGGAAAGAAGTAGCCCTAAATAGATCTTACATCTATGTATTTGTACAAAATATGTCACAACTCAAAACGGTTGGACTTGTTACAATTTTTAATTAAAATAGCATAATTCATAAATAAGATAGCAATGTGTAAAATCCGATGAGCTTTGCTGGCATTTTCTTCTCTCTCTTCACCTGCTAAAAAACGTTTATTTTCCTCATTCCTTTAGGCTGGGCACATTTGTCATCTAGTCTTCTCAATAGTTTGGCATTATGTCTTAGCCATTGTAGTTTTGTTTCCATTTGTCTCTCCATCTATATTCAGTAATGCAATGACACGTTTTTACTTTCTCCCCATTGTGCTTGCTTTTCCATGCTCAATGCATTGGTTGCATCTATTTAAAAAATCCACCACCAACCTTGATGGATCAATCGTTTCATTCACCTCAAAACTGTATAATTCCCTTTCTACTTGAGGTAGCTTTCCTTGGATCCTTTTCACCTCTTGAGCTATGGCCTAGGACTGTGAACTTGGGTCCACCAGCGATTTATTAATCTTAATAAGATTGATCTGGCTCATTTCCTGAATGGCTTCCAGAGTTTCTTCCTTGTTCTTTCTATAATTATGTTGGTTCATTTCAATATCGATTTGTCCCAAGGCCTCCGCGATACTGCTTCCCTCAAAATAAATTATGTTTTTGTCAAAGGATGATAACACTTCTTGGAAAGCATGTTTCACCTCCAAGTCTAATCTCTTGCTCTTTTCCAAATTCGTTTCCCACACCTTCAGGGCCATATCACCTCTTATTTGTTCAGATGGGGAAACTTGAGGAAAAGTAGGGACATTATATTTTTGTGCCAATATGATGGATTCTTGAAACTTAGCTCGGGTTGAGCGAGATTATATTTCCTTAATATAGACATCCTTCCGAGCAATGTCTACTGCTTGGTAGCACTTCTCGATGGCATCAACCTTCATAAAAAGATCTTGTTGGGCCATTTCTAGTTTTTCATTTATTTCCAGTGCTTGAGTTTGGAAGGCTGAAATGTCTACTGATGTAACTTTAGTCAGGTCTAATCTGGCTTGCAATTGCCTTATTAACTCATCACGTTGAGTGGCCAATCCTTTGTTGGCCTGTGAATTTCGATGGAGCTCCTCGAGGTTAGCCTGCAGCTGTTGGATTTGATGTCAGTCATAAGCTCTGATTTGTTCAAAGTATTGGCTCATCTTATTCTTTACAGTTTGTTCCATGGTCAGTATTTGATCTTGCAACTACCCCACCAATAAGATTTTTTCTCTTAGTTGCTCTGCCAAATTGGGTGCAGTGGCAAAGGCACCCAATGAACCTGCAACTTCTTTCGCAAATTTTGAATCATCGCCATTATTTCCGTCATACAACATCCTCTACATTTTGGTTATTACTATGTCCTTCTGGTGTGATTCTCTCTTAATGATGGCCCTTCGTTTCTTGTTAAAGAAGAAATCTGAAGGAGTCATCTCTTCAGGCAATACTGGGGTAAGATCACTTACAAGAATGATTTCAGAACTAGGATTTCCGAAGCTAGACTGTAGAGGTGTCAATGATGTAATAGGAGTATCGATCTCTGTAGATGGTTGTTTCTCTACTGTATCGGTGGCAGATGTGGTTGGTTTCGAAGGGGTTGCATCATGTCCTTGATTTAGGTAAGCTTTGAGATGAGCTAAGGCCCAGGGGCTTAGATGTTCTGATAATGGGGCTTATAATTCTTAAGTCAAAACCTCAAAGCTCTTTGGGTTTTCCTCAATATTCTGTTTTCTAGAGTACCCTATTTCAAAACCTGGAAGTATAGATTCCTATACAGGAGGAGCGGCTATCGATTCTCCTTGTAGTATTTTCGACAAACTGTTTCGCATGTGTCTTTGGAAACTAAGGAAACTGGCTTGTTGATCTGGGGACAGGGTTTGGAATCTTTCTTGTACCTCTTCATACGACCTAACTCCCCTGAATATTTCTTCATGTGGGGAGTTTTCATGCACATATCTCTTCATGTTGAATTGGGTCAGGTGGTTCTCCACAATTTTTTGTGGGTCGTGCCTTTTGAATTCAATGTCAACCAACTTGACATCTTCCAAAGTTGCGGCCTCCACTTTGGAGTGCCCGAAATCCAATAGTGAAAACATACCAACCTGGATAGGGAAGGTAGGCCATACCTTTTTTTGGGTTGCCTTCAGCTCCTTGTTGATGCCTCTCATTACTGTCTAGGAAGCTACTTCCCTGCACACCAGCCAGTTTGGTAAAAAACATGGGAGAGAATGTGGAGGAACTGAGCATCCAAAAGCCCTGATATAAGAGAAGTTTTCTTCAATGAACCAATCTGCTAGTTTACCCAGATTTCCCATAATTCTGTCTAAAATTCAGGGAGGTGGGTGACCATATAGGGCTATATGAACAGGCACCACTACATTGTGACAGATTTCGTAAAAGAAATCTTTGGCCTTTTCCTCCCATAGCTTAGAATGGTAAAAGTGGATAGGCTTTGCACTGGTCGGGGTCCAGCTCCAATTCATCAATGGGAAAGGAGTCATGAAACAGATAGTGTCCATGAAATACACAGACATATAAAAAGGGGCAAGCTGCCCCTTTGATTTCGCCATTTTGTATTCAGTAATTTCTTTGGCCAAATTATCTGACAAAATTTTGGCCTGATTAAAAGTGTAGACCTCGACCACCTCGTGCATGATCGATACTCATTCCACCAGGAAATGAGTAGGGCTCTTCTTCCCAAACAGTCTATAGAGCATCATGGCTACATAAATCATGTGAGTGTCCAACGACGTTGTGGCATACATTCCATGAGCAGCGGCCCTGAACTTCTCTAGGTTCCCCCACCAGGACTTGATTATATTAAGATAACTCTAGTCGTATTGTATGCATTCCTATTGCTCAAACTCCAACATAAATGCAACGTTGTAATTATATTTAGGATCGGGATTTAGCTTATACATTACTTGGAGGTGCTCCATCGGAAAGAACCAACGAAAACCTTCTGGTGGTTGGACATGCTCCTGGTTTGGACGTTGCTATTTTCCAATGCTCAGCTTATCATATCGATATACGGCATGAGTCTCGGTCGTGAAACTATCTTGTCTAGCTTTGACTGAGCTATATATTTGAGTTTATCTTCATGATTATCGTCTTCTTCATCACCGTAATCTTCTGGACAGTTTACGATCTCATGTTCCAGAACCTCGAACACTTGTGTCCACTATTTAATAAAGTCTATAGCTAGAGACGTAGTGTTTGACAGAACATCTGAATTCAGATTTGAACCCTCACCAGTCACATCAGTCTTCTTCATCATCTTCCGTGGTGCCATGATATCGAGAGAATAGAACGAGGTTACATGTTGCAGAGGAATTGAGTGAGCTTCTCAATCAGATAAAACTTGCTACTTTGTGGAGGGTGAAAATGAAATTCAAAATCGAAGTATTTGTATTCACATCGGATGCATTGATTCTAGTATAGCTTTACTGACGGAAAATTTATTAACTTTAATGGAAAATTCTACCTGGTGATCCGCAATCTACGTTAAAAATCATTACCATTGATTAGTCATAAATGCAATTCATATTCAGCGGTTTGTGTTCGGGAAATTTAGATGAGACAGAGTGAGAATTATCTGAATCCCGAATCTACGAAGGTTAATCCCTAGAAAATCGTTTTTTAACACTTTAATTAATCATGTTTAAAAAGTGCATTAATTTCGAGTGTCTCGAGAGTTCGGACTTCGGGAAATTTAAATGTAGCTCGAGAGAAAATCTCTTAAACCCGAAACTGCGAAGTGATTAATTATCTAGTAATCGATTTAATTCTTAATTAATCATATTTAACTTTAAGTGTTTCGAAAATTCGGACTTCAGGGATTTTAGGATACGATGAGGGATAAACGTCTGAACTCGGAAGTTTGAAATCATTAATTATCTCTTGACCATGATCAACTTAATTAATTAAAGTTTAATACTTCGGCATTTTGGTGTTTTGGTGATTTTTGAATTATTTCTTTGTTATATTTCTGAAGGGTCATATCTAGTAGTGACGTGTCGTAGATGACGTGTCGAGAAAAGGGAGGTGCCACGTGTTACTTAGAATTGTATGAATCTTCAAATGAATATGTCATAAATGGGTGCCATGTGTCAACTCAGGGAAGACTCAAAAGAAACACATGTACCACGACTCATGTCCTTTAAAGGTTTAGAAAAAGTGATGAATGA
This sequence comes from Picea sitchensis, assembly GCA_010110895.2. Lineage (NCBI taxonomy): Eukaryota > Viridiplantae > Streptophyta > Pinopsida > Pinales > Pinaceae > Picea > Picea sitchensis. The sequence continues at coordinate 39,659 of SNQJ01S0074951.1, forward strand.
ACACTTTCGAGTTTCGGGGCTTTTATCGTTAAGGCTTATCGAAATGCTCAAAGCGCGAAGCTCTGGAGCGACCTTTAGTGATTTACCTCTTTAACAATTAGGCGGCTCCAAAACTCCGGATAAACTAGGATCATTTGATCAAATGTGAAAACTTCATCAACATCAGATATCATGCGCACCTTATTACTAATTAACCAGAAATGAATTTGATTTAAAATTCGAAAGTTATTTTCTAAGTTACCATTTTGGGAAAGATTATATTTTCATGAAGTGGAGAATGTAAAGATCAAAAGTTTCAAGATTATATGTGTTCCAACATAGGGTCCATCTGGGGATCGTCTCTCCCTGTGAGACGTGGAAGAACAGCAGACTAAGTGCCTTTATTAGGTAAAAGGAGTCATTATTGCATTTCTGGAAAACACTTTTAGAGATTGATCATACAGAGAAAAAATGGACTTCAACCAAACCTTGGAAAATCTTCAAAACACACCTAATTATTGATCTCAATTTAGGCTATTAATAATTTCCCTTTCCTAAAACTGAGTTTGGATTTGCTTAAGATAATCAAAACAACTTTAACTGAAATATTTAGACTTTGGTTGATTTCGTTTGCATCAAGGTTAAGTAAATTTAACAATTTATTTAGGGAATCCCTTGTTGGTTTAGAATGTAAATATTACCAGAAAGAGAACTAGATACCAGAGTATGTTATATACGTGTATGACAACCTTACAGATATCATAGATATTGCTTCACTACCAGCGAGCATGTTCAATACCCCGATGAAGTTATCTACATCTCCCATTGAATTTCCTTTCACCACTTCAATTCGCATTTTGTTGAGATGAGGGCAATCATTACATGAATTTCCTTTCACCATTTGTCTTGGACTAGATGGGGGCAATCAGATTATGAATTTCCTTTCACCATATGTCTTATATTTTAATATTTTTGAAGTGGTGGCAATCAACTTGTATGTATTATATAAGGGATGATATCTGCTTAAAATTTAACAACGAAGGTTTGTCAACAATTTTTTTATTGTACTCTGGACTAATTCTCTCTCGATCTTCAATACAACTTTGCCTATAAGGAAGATTTTATGGGAATTTTTATTTTTCAGGGATGGACCTTGAGCGAACTAATCAGTTTAAAATCTGATAGAAGAGCTTAAGTTATCAGGATTAGCCTAGACATACTTTCTTTCAGTTAAAATCATAGGAATCATAAAGATTTTCACCTAATCTCGTTTTGAAGGTATATTTTTAAGTTTTTAGAGTCAAGGTGAAATTCCTTCTTTCTATGAAGACCAAGGAAAGGATAGCAAAATTCAGAAGTGAATAAAAGCTTGGGTATAGGCAAAATAAAATAGAATGAGGCCTAAAAAGGGTATGGCATGGAAGAATTTCATTCCCACATAAGTTTGCTTATTGATTTTCGAGCTTCCTTCTCAACCTCTTTTTATTCTTATTTACTTTTTCTTTTTATTTCATTTTTTGTTTCGTTTTTATTTTATTCGAATAAGGTTTTAGAATTATTCTGTAGATTTATACTTTTCTTACACTTGATCAGGTGACAATATTTACATGGGTAAAGCCTCGTTTATATCTGATAAGATTTCTTTAAAATTTTAGCTTGAACTATAAGTATAGAAGTTCATACATTGGATTTCATTTATATCTTCAATCAAACCAATCATTAATTCATCACTTGTTTTGAGAAAAATCAATTTTTTTGAAAATTGAGTGTTGGATTCTGACACCTCCTCATCTCTCATCTGATAGTAAGTATTTTGCATGGGAACAAAATGGGAAATTTAGGAAATTCCGCAAAATGGAAATGACATACAGTACAGATATTTTATATTTTTCTTTTATTATATCAAATAAGACTTGGTTTATTTGGATAATCTACAAAAGAAAAGAAAATTGAAATCGAAACAGGAAACAAAAACCGATATATACAATGGGAATCTGAAAAATGACTATTGCATAAAATGTTTTAGGTAACGCCCGTTGATAGGAGCGTCAAGAATCTTTTCGTCGAGGTTTTCCAGTAAGAAATAATTTCTCCCTTCAGCGGCTACAATACTGAATGGTCCAAACCAGAGATGTTCGAACTTGCCATGCTTTCTCGCATCCTCCTTTCTAGCATCCCACTTTAAAACTAGATCACCCGGAAGAAACTCCTAGTCTTTAGCATTTTTATCTAAAAGGGCCTTCAGATTATCTCGGTACCTTTGAAGTCTGTCATCTACTTCGGCTCTATTCTGTTGGACTTCAATTATTTGGTTTATCCTTCTTGTAATGTCGTTTGGCTCTTCATTTGCATCATGTCAGAGCTTCATCATAGGAAGAGCGAGATTGATAGGAAGGACAACGTGAGTACCATAAACCATTTGAAAAGGGGACATACCTATTGATTTCTTGGTGTCGATTCGATTTTCCCATAAGGCATACTTTAGGTGAACATGCCAAGCCTTCTTATTTTCTGTCAACACTTTTTTTATTATAGTCATCAGGCTCTTGTTGGATGATTTGGCTAACCCATTTCCTTGAGAATAATAGGTTGTAGAATGTCCTAACACAATGTTGTATTTTTGGCAAAAACTGACCATTGCCATAGATTTGAAATCTTGGGCGTTGTCAGTGACTATTTTTCCCAGACAACCAAATCTGGATAGGATGTTTTATTCCAAGAAATTCATTACCACTGAATCTGTAGCATTTCGAGTTGGAATGCCTTCGACCCATTTCATGAAGTAATCGGTGGCAGTTAAAATGCATTTATGTTGTGTGCTTGACTATGGATGGATTTCTCCGATGAAATATAGACCCCACTGTTGAAAGGGAGCTTCTTCTTTGACTGGGATTAAAGGTAGTGCAGGAAGTTTTTGCTTACCGACGAACAGATGGCAAGAGTTGCATACTCTGACCTTGGCACTCACATCGGTAAATAACTTTGGCCAATAATATGCATATCTTAAAATATTGTATGTCGTTTCCCTCCAGGCGTGGTGTCCTCCACACACTCCTTCATGAAATTCATCTATGACACTCTTTGTTTCAGGTTCTGTTAGGCAACATAACAAGAAACCTAGAGGATATTTCCAGTATAGTTGGCCATCAATAATAAAATATTTGACTGTGTGTAGCTTCAAAGTCCTCACTTTGGATGGAGTCATGTCATTTGGACATTGAAGGGTAAGGAGGTATGAAACAATATCGCAATACCATGCAGAGGAAGAAAACTTATCTTGAATCTGAATTGTAGGTGTTTGATCATCAAGCTCCTCTATATCCAGAAGATATATGTGTGATTCCAGGTGAATTATCTTGAGCGCCCTGAAATTCGATTCGGCTAACAGCTTCGCCAGGCCTTGACCTTTGACTAGTTTGGTCAGCTTTACTTCTATATTGAACTCTTGAATTTTATCTAACCATCGACCTCTCTTTCCATCACTGTCTGGTTGTACCAAGATGTCCTTGACAGTGCTTGTTGGCACGTAAGCGATTATTTTGGAATGCAACACATGTGTCCTGAAAGATTTGAGGGCTTTCACCATTGCGTACGCTTTTTTTTCAAGTACATTATACTTTAATTCTGCATCTCTAGGACTTTTACTAAAAAAGTTTATTGGTTGTTTGAAGCCTTCCTCGTTCTTTTGCAGGAGCACTGCTACGATATTATGTTCAGAAATGAAGGAGAAGATCAAGAATTCTTTAGTATAGTCTAGATTGGCTAACACCAGTGCTTCGCTTATATCTTTCTTGACTCGCTCGAATGATTCTTTAGCTTCGACAGTCCATTTCACTTTGTTGTCCTTCTTCAACATATATGTAATCAATTTAATTATTTCAGCAAAATTGCGAATGAATCTTCTCAAAAAGTTTATCTTTCCTAAAAAATATTGAATTTCTTTTTTGTTCCTAGGAATATTAATAGTGTCTATTGCCTCAACCCAATTAGGGTCGACCTTAATTCCTTCTTTTGACACTATATGACCCAATATCTTACCTTATTGCATAGCAAAATGTGATTTCTTGGGGTTAAGAGACAAACCGAATTTTCTGCATTTTTCGAAGGTTTGCTTGAGGTGCAGCAGATGTTTTGCATCAGAATTAGAAAAAATCGTCAAATCATTGAGATAAATAATCACGAACTTATCTTTTTCTCCGATGAACGCAATGTTCGTCGCTCTTTGGAAAGTAGCCCCTGCATTCGTCAAACCAAATGGCATTTTATCATATATAAAAGTTCCCAAGGGAGTGGTAAACGCAGTTTTTTGTTTTTCGTCTTCATGGACAACAATTTGATTGTATCCGGAAAAACCATCAATCATGGACATTATGTTAGCTCCAACTACTTTTTCTAGAACATGATCCATTTTCGGCAAAGGGTAGTTGTCTTTGAGGGATGACCGATTTAAGTTTCTGAAATCTACACAGAGTCTTATTTCACCATTTTTGTTTTTTATGGGTACCAAATTTGCTACCCATTCAGAATACATGAGTGGAACGATAATTTTTGCATCTATAAGCTTATTGACTTCTCTTTCTATCACTGGTAGGAGGATAGGATTTATCTGTCTAAGTTTTTGCCTGAAAGGTTTGATACCATGTTTCAAAGGAATCTTATGTTCAATAATAGAGGTATCATAAGTTTTCAGATCATCATAGGACCATGCAAAAACATCTTTGTATTTATTAAGAAACTCGGCGTACTTATTCTTTATTTGGGCTGGAAGGTATTTAGATATCTTGACCAGTTTAGGATCTTCTTCAGTTCCTATATTACGGTCCTCAACCTCTTCGGGCTGAGGTCGTAAGGTAGACTTTAAGGGTATGTCATATTGGTCAAACAATCTCTCTAAGGGGATCAGACCTTTGGGAATCTGATTTTTCTTAAGCACAAGCATGCGGTGGTTTGGAATCTTATCCTAGAATTTTTCGGGGTCTTCACCTTCTTGCATAATCCAAGTGGGATCATTTTGGTTTTCCTGATCTATGTGAGTTTTAGAAAAGTCATTAATCATTTCCAAAAATTGTTTAATTTGTTCGTCATCCTTGAAAACTTGCAAATGTTGAACATTGTTCGGAATCGAG
>SNQJ01S0074953.1:0-36670 GCA_010110895.2 Picea sitchensis
AACAAACCCATTTTGACTGAGGACTCCACCAAGTCCCTCTTTACATGCATCTGTGCATACAATGAAGTCTTCATTTGGGTCTGCAATCCTTAGTATTGGAGCACTTGTTAACAATTGTTTCAAGTGTTGAAAACTCTTTTCACGATCCAATGTCCACTAAAAATTCACACCCTTTCTTTGCAAGGAAGTGATTGGGTGTGCAATATTTGAAAATCCTTCAATAAATCTCCTGTAGTATCCTGCAAGGTCCATGAATGATCTGACCTCTGTCACATTCTTTGGAATTGACCATTCTCTAATGGCTTCTATCTTCTTAGGATCCACTACTATCCCATCCTTTGAAATGATATGCCCCAAATAATGAATTTGCTTCTAATAAAATGAGCACTTGCTCAACTTGGCATACAACTGATGCTCCCTTAACACTTGAAACACCATCCTCAAATGATGCTCATGCTCTTATTTTGACTTGGAATATACAATAATGTCATCCAAAAAGACAATGACAAACTTGTCTAAATATTCTCGGAAAACACCATTCATTAAGCACATGAAAACATCTAGTGCATTTGCCAACCCAAATGGAACCACTGTGAACTCATAATGACCATACCTTGTCCTGAAGGGGGTATTTCTGATATCCTCCTCTTTAATCCTTACCCGATGGTATCTTGACTTGAGATCTATCTTTGAAAATATCTTTGCATCCTTCAATTGATCAAAAAGATCATGAATCCTTGGCAAATGATACTTGTTCTTAACAGTCACTTTATTCAAATGTCTGAAATCAATGTACAATCTTAATGTGCCATTATTTTTATTTAAAAACAAGACCGGGGCACCCCAAGGTGACACACTTGGGCGTATATACCCCTTCTTCAGGAGTTCTTCAAGCTGCATTTGCAACTCCTTCAGCTTTTGTGTACTCATTTTGTAAGGAGTCTTTGAAACTGGAGCCGCTCTAGGCATTAAATTTATAGAGAAATCAATACCTCTGCTTGGGGGTAGTTCTGGCACCTCCTTGAAGACATCTTCAAAATCTTCCAGGACTACATAATATTCCAAATTTGGCACCTTATCTTTAGGTGTCTCTTCCATATGAGTTGTAAATATTTGACACCCTTTTCTGTAACATTTCTTCAGTTGTAATGATGAAATTTCTCTGATGGTTACAACCCTGGGAATTCCCTGCACTTTCCTTAGGTTCCCTTCCTCATCCAAGCAAGTAAATTCCTTGTTATGACAGTCTAGGACAACATGATGTTGGTCCAACCAATCCATCCCAATTAGATAGTCATAGGAACCTAAAGGCAAGATGTTCAACTCTGCCCTGGTGTTCATTCCATTCATGTCCATAAGACATGACTTAACCATATCATTAACTTTTCTTTTGGATCCTGTATCCAACTGCACCAACTAAGATTTCCTATGCTTGCTTCTTGGCAAATGCAAACTTTGCACCATCTTAGGATCTATATAACTATGATTAGCTCCTGAATCAATTAAAATAACAATGGTTTGGTTGTTGATCATACCTTCCACTTTAATCATATGTGACTGATACTCTTCTTTCTTGTTGTCCAGGGCTGCATAGATCCTTGGTGCATTTATGTCTATGTCCTCCACTGTTTCAGCTTGTTGTACATTGTGAAGAGTCCTCCCTTTTTCACTTCTGTGAGGACAATCTCTGAACATGTGATCTCCTTTACAACCCCAACAATGAATAGGTGGTTGCCTTGGCCTTTGACCTTCTTCTTCAATCGTTATGGGTTCTCTAGAAGTTGGTTGTCCCTAAGTATTATTTCTGAAGAATGGTGGCTTAGTTCCCTTCTTCCTATGATCCATCTTGAATTTATTTTTGTCTTCCCAAGAATTTTGGAAAGTTGGCCATGATTTCTGCTGATCATATAGGCATTTAGCTCGCCTTATGGTCTCCTCCAATGTCTTGGGATCATCATACTGTATTTTTTCACTGATGAAGGATGGAAAACCACTCAAATACCTTTGAATCTTAACTGTCTCATCCTTGATGAAAGAGACATACTTTAGCAGTTCTAAAAACCTTCTCTCATATTCATCTATGGTTATACTCCCAAGCTTGAGTTCAAAGAATTATTTCATTTTCTTGTCATAATATCTCTTAGTTAAGTATTTCTTCTCAAAATACTTCTTGAATTCTCTCCAAGTAAAAATTTTCTCTTTAATGTGTTGCACCTGCACAAGTTGATCCCACCACATGGATGCCTTTCCCTTGAGTTGATAGATATAAATTCTACCTTCTGCATGAGAAGAATAATTATGCAATTGAAAATACTTTCTCATGCCCAACAACCATGTCTCTGCATATTCATCCTTCTTGTTCTTACCATCAAATGTAGGAGGTTTGATTTTGTTCATTTCTCCTCGTAGCTCATCTACCCCAGAAAGTTATGGCTATTTGCAAATTGCCCATAAATATTTCTGTTCATTTTTCAACTTGGCGTAACTCTGTGCTGTAAGGATGCATTTTTGCACCTACTCCTTTGGAATTTTCATAGGATCTCAATTGGGTTTCCTCATATACATCTTATAGACACTCTGTCCAACTTTCAACTTTTGTTTAGTTCTTGGCTGCTAGTTACAACCTGTTGAAGTTCTAGGCCAATATACCATATTGTAACTGATATGCTACAAGTTCCTTATTTTCCATATTAAACACTTTTAGCATGCCCAAAAATTTAATTGAACTCTGGGATTGTCTTCTATGGCTCAATATATTTCCATTGACTTCTCCTGAGCCTCAATCTGATTCTGGAGAAGAAATTTATGGCTCTTTTAAGTTAGTGGGGTCTTAAAATTTACCCTTCATTGTTTGTGTTGTAACTTTCTCATGAAAGCTCCATTTGACGAACAATTTACACCATTAGAAATCTCTCTCCGAGCTATTTTATTTGATTTCTAGAGACAAAGTGTACCTTCTATACACCTCTGTCTCATGGTTTTTGAGTTGCCAAAAATGCTCTTAAGGCCCTCAAAAATTCATTGCAAAAAGATGATGTTCAAATGATATAAAACATCGCAGGAAATCACTGGTTTTCTGCTATTGTTCACCCTTCAAACGACTTCATGTGCACAAATTTCAATCTGTGCACCTGTATTTACCATGTGCATCAATAGCACAAGGTAAATCGTGCTTCGCGCACTTTAAAACAACTATGTATCACTTCTTTTTCACGCCTATAACTTGCGTGCACTACTTTTATGTCGCGCACCAATACCCACCACGCATAGTTTTGGGACCGCATGATGATATTTACCGTGCACAATTTTTTTACCTCGCGCCAATATCCACCACGCGCAGTTTTTGTACTGCGCACTAATATTCCACACACATTTCAATCGATGCATTGCACCATGCCAAAGTTTAGTACGCCCCACCGCGCACCAATGCTTTGCGCACACCATTCACTAAATTGTTGGGTGACCACATTTACCCACATTGCATGCATAACTACCATACTCCACTGCACTGTGCCAACACTGCACACACCACGCACATCATTATTATGTGTGCGCACACCGCGCAATGCTAAATTTATTGCGCGGTCGTGTACACCAACATTTTTCCGCGCGATACCGAAATTTAGCATGCACGCCCACACACTAACATTTTTCCGCGCGACACCGAAATTTAGCACGCACACTTGCACACTAACATTTTTCCGTGCGGCACCAAAATTTAGTGTGTGCGCCAACACGCCAATATATTTCCACGAAGTGCCTAATTTACGTATCAAAAGATTTTCACTGCGCATCATGTATTTTTAGCGCGCCCTCCTACACACTCATTTTTATGCGCAACAATTCCTAGTGAATTCCGCTGCAGAAATTGGGGCTTTTGCTTAACTTTTTCCCCAAATTACCATAGACATTTTGCAACTATGAAATTCGTTCAATTTCACCCGATAACACCAGTTCAACCTCTGTAACAAAAAATCATTGTGGGTTGACATTCCTAGAATGAATTTATCCAAAAATCAATTCGCAAATTGAGAATTTTAATTATAAAACTCACTCCAATTGTTATGTCTTCTCTGTAACTTCAAATTTGACCAATTCCAGATCTGAATTTGCTATAACAAATATTAAAACAATAGTATCTCACCACTTGGCCGAATTTCCCCATTTTCTCATGAATTTAAAAATAGAAATTTGGGATTTTCCCCAAATCCGCCCAATTGTTGTTACTTTTTTACCATGGATGCTCTACAAATTGAAATTTGGCCACTTTGAAATAAATCCTCTGTGACATTTCGCTTCAAATCAATTTTTTCGGCCCATCCAGGCTCAGCGTTGAAAACTGAAGCTCTTATACCAATTTGTAATGTCCCTAGCCATCCATGTCGGACCATGCTACACCAGAGAACTCTTACTGTTCTCTCTGTGGAACATATTGTAACATACCCAGTATCCAACTGAGCTATGCCACATAACTTTTTCGAACTGCATGCAATTAAGACACATACACACAAAACTCTTGCAGAAGCATTATATATAAAACGTGAACATACAAATACATCTGTAAATACACGAATTCACACTGAAATAATGATAAACATATACATGCAACATATACAGGAAATACCCATAAAACTAAACACAGTTATAACCACACATATGACAACCCATAAAAATAAGCATGTAAATAACAATGCAACATGTAAATTTATCACACAATTGACACTTATAATGGTAATAATGTCACCAACTTCATGCAAACCTTCCACGAACCTCCCAGCCTTAGACCACACTGTTCATCACTCTCAACAATGAGTCACCCCCAAGCTGGGACTAAACTCCACCCAGGTAAAGGGATTCCTAACTAGGCTAAAGGCTCATAGAGAACAGAAAAGACTTCGTCATAGGTGGCAACTCAAACTAACAGCCTACACTCCCTCCTTCCCCACATGCCTGTCCCACCTAGGAAGTGTGCCCCTTCTCTGCTCAACATTCCTTTAGCTTCCCCACTTCCTTTCTGGGCTTCATCAATAGGCCAAACAGGAAGTCTCAGAGCACTGTAGCTCCAGTTTAGCACCTTCAGAAAATCAATTCCAAGAAATTATCTCACTCAAATAATTGCTAACGGGCCTGACAACCTGCGTCTTCAATATCCCATGGTCCTGACAACCCGCTTCTTCAATCTAGCTCTCAAGCTAACCAACTACACCCTCACAAAATGGCCATGGATACAGGTTCAAGTATAGTCATGAAGGTACGAAAGATAGCTGAATGGGTGTGTGCATGCTCATGGATGATTGACTGGATGATTGAATGATGGTCCGAATGATGGAAAAAGATGATAGGAAATGAACTAAGTCCCCAAAATATGTATGCATGTCCCCAACTTGATACTTTTCATGTTGGGAGCTACTTTGGCTCACTTGTCCCCAACTTTAGAACTTAGGATAAAATAATTATCCATACTTTATATTTAATAAATATTTATATAATATTCCTTTTTGGCTTAATCTCCCTAGCTTAGCCCCTTTCCTTAACTTAGCCCCTCCTTTTCCCTAACCATTGGAGTTTAGTCCCCCATCTCTTTTATCACGGTCGGTTTGCACACATTGATGTATTTTATATTAATTATGAGACATATACAAAAATAGGTGTACTGGCCTTTAACATCTAGGCTCTCCGGCCTAATCAAAACATAAGCATACTAGCTTATAATAATTGGCTCACCAGCCTATAAAACATACCATATACATAAAGGCTCATTGGCCTCACAATCACGCACACTTAAGATGCTGTGCGCGGTATCCTGGAATGTGCACACTTCATCATTTCACTGCACAGTACATGCACGCACTATGCCATGAAAGGTGCATACAAAATGATGCCAGACAACTCATCAGCTTAAGTACATTTGCATTTACATTTGCAATTGGGTTCGGCCTTAGGGATATTACATTCCACATCTTCTATCACTTCTCCAACAATCATACAGGTTGAAATCCAAACTACTACATGAGTTCCTGCTAACCAACCTCCTCTACCAATCATGGAAGCATGATATTCTCCCCTTGTTTTGGATGCTCCCTTACACAACATGCCCCAGGATTATCAAACTACGATTCCTCAGTTTGATGGCATTATAACCCTGAATGCACAACAACATGTGGACAAAATGAATGACTTATTTGATTTATAGGAAGTAGATGAGGCATATGTCCAAATGAGACTCTTTGCACAAAGTTTAACTGGTGATGTTAAGAAATGGTTCAAAGCATTACCTGTTGCTAGCATTGCTGATATTGCTTCTTTTCACCAGTATTTTCCTAGTAGATGGGAAATAAAGAAAAAACCAGCCAAATTTTATCTGAATATGAAAGTATCATAAGGAACCAAGGGGAAAGTGTACATAACTATTTCACTCGTTTCAACAATATCTATAATGCAATTCCTACTAACATTAAACCTCCTCAAGGATTAGCTTTGATTAAGTTCCCTGATGGTTTTGATGATGACATGTCCTACCAATTGAGAGAAAGAAACCCTACAAATCTGGAAGATATGAAAAAATGTGATGTAAGTGTTGAAGCAAACCTGTTGGCTAGGAGAGCTAGGCAAAGAACATAAAGGAGAGTAACAATTAAGGAAGAACCATCCACTTCCACTATAGATGACAAAATAGATTCCTTAGTTAGAACTATGGAAAGAATGATGGAAAGATTAAAAATCACTGACAGGAACCCACTTAGAGAAAATCAACTTGCCCCTCAAATCCAAAATCCCAATTTCAGGAGAAACGCTCCCCAGATCAGACAAAGAGAACCTAGAGAAAAAAGAGAATAGAGAGGTCCTGATTAGAAAATTAGGCCACCTTTTCAGGAAAACTATGTTGATGAGGGGGAAGAAACTATCGAGGGACTAGATGAAATTCACATAAATCTTATGGGAATAAATGACAATGATTCCATCTTTCTTACTCAAGAAGAACAAGACCTTTTCCTCCTTTCACAGACTGAAGTAGATGAGGAAGAATCAGAATGAAAATCTTTTGAAAACACAATAATGGAAGTTCATAGGCAATACAACTTGAGAAGTAAAAATTCTAATGATAATCCAACCAAGAAAGCTTCCAAAATTAAGAAAACCTCAGATACGCTTGCCAAGAATGTTCCTCAAAAGAAAAAATCAGAGGCCCCTACAAAAAGAACACTTGACTCTATACTAAAGACAACTCAAACTGAGGTTGCCTCCACCATTCATCCAAATCCTATTACACAAAAGAATGTGGTTGAGAAATCAGATTTTCACAATCAAAACAAAACTCCTACCACATTCAGTCTGGAAAGTGAATTGGCTAAACTTAAAATACCTATTCCTTTGTCAAAATTGATGAACAAGAATGCTTACAAATCACATGTGATCAAAGCCTTGAACATAGAACTAGGAGTAGGTACAGACACAATGAACATTGTTGATCATCAAACAGATCTGTTGTTTGTGCCTGAAGTTGAGGGAAAAGATGAAGGTGGTTTTGTTCCTTCTTTTTACACCAGTTTAAATATTCATGATAAGACATTGCACAACGCTATGCTAGATTCTAGTGCTTCTCACAACCTTATACCCAAGGTTGTGATGGATAAATTAGGGATTGATATCACCATTCCTTATAAGGACTTAGATTCCTTTGATTCAAGCAAATTTAAATGCATAGGCCTGATCAAAGACTTGTGTATTACCTTGGCACAAATCCCAGCCAAAAGCATGGTAATGGACATTGTTGTTGCATATATACCTCCAAAGTATGGCATGTTGTTATCTTGATCATGGTGAGCCAAATTACAGGGTACCCTACAACTGGACATGTCCTATGCCACCATCCCTTTATTTGTTCAAAAGAGAAGATTGTACAGGGCGACACTGATGAAATACATGGTCAATAGTCAAGAGAAACCACATAAATACCCTTTATACTCTGTTCATTCTGATATTGACTCTTTTATTTTATATAATGATGGTGACATGGAAATTCAAATTGCATAATTGGAAGATGATGTGTATAACTTGGAGGAAAGAAAACCAACCCTTGAAGAATATAAACAAGTGACAATACAAACTGATGAACCGGTAGAACCTCTCTGGAGTTTAGATTTCGATGGTGTTGTTAGTAAAGAAGAATCTGTAGCTAGAGTGTGGGTGTTTAATTCAAAAGAAATATATTCAAAAATCCATTCTTACAAATTAAATTTTAAGTGTACCAACAATATAGCCGAGTATGAAGCATTAATGTTGGGCCTGAAATTGTTGAAAAATCTTGGTGCCAAAATAATTTCAATAAGAGGTGATTTTGAACTTCTCATAAAACAGATCAAAGGTGAGTACTCTGCCAAACACCCGAGACTAAGGGCCTATAGAAATGTTGTTTTTATTTCTTACAATGTTTTATTGAATATGATTTGCAGGTGATTCCTAGAGGCCAAAATATACTTGCTGATGAACTAGATGCTGTAGCCACTTGTAAAATACCATTTCATCCTAATCGCCAATACATAGTTGATGTGAAATGCAAACCTACTTTCCCAGACAATATCGAGTATTGACAAGTTTTTGGTAATGATGAACAGATTGACGATTTTCCGCAATCCAAAAATGAATTTGAATGTGCAATTATTGATGTAGATAGTGATAATGAGAGTGTAAATAAAATATATTTAGAAGAAATAAATGAAAAAGAAGAAAATTCAGATTTTTTGCAATTAAAAGATAACATTTTTCCTAGAGGGTTAGTCCCATTGGAAGAACTATTTTATTTCGATGATGTAGCCAAAAAACCAAAAAATTAACCTACTGGAAAAGATGTTGAGGACTCTAATATAGGGACTGATAAGGAACCAAAAATGATTAAATTGTCCAAATCTTTACCTCCTGCTAAAAAAAAGAAATATATAGAATTGTTCAAAGAATTTGTAGATGTTTTTGCATGGAACTATGAAGACTTGAAATCCTATGATACTAGCATTATACAACACAAAAATACCATAAAAGAAGATCATAATCCTTTCAAACAAAAAATTAGAAGAATTAACCCAAAATTGATGCCTCTAATTGAAAAGGAAATAAAGAAAATGTATGATGCTAAAATCATTGTTCCATTAAGGTTTTCTAAATGGGTGTCCAATTTAGTTCCTACCAGAAAGAAAAGTGGAGAAATCAGACCATGTATTGATTCCAGAAACCTCAATAAAGTCTCACTTAAAGACAATTATCCCTTGCCCAAAATGGATCATATTTTGCAAAAGGTAGTTGGATCTAGTATAATTTCATTGTTAGATGGATTTTTTGTCTACAACCAAGTCTTAGTCCACCCTGATGATCAGGGGAAAACAACGTTTGCTACACCTTGAGGCACTTTCATGTATGTGAAAATGCCTTTTGGTTTAATTAATGTTGGGGCCACATTTCAGAGAGCAATGGACATTGATTTTGTGGATGAACTTGGAAGATTCATTTTCATATACCTGGATGACATAACTGTCTTTTCAAAAACAAATGAAGAGCACTTACTCCACCTCAGAAAAGTTTTTGAAAAATGCAGAAAATTCAGAATCTCACTAAATCGCAAGAAAACTCTGTTTGGTCTAGAAGAAGGTAAATTGTTAGGACACACCATATATAAATATGGAATCAAAATAGATCCTAGCAGAATTGAAGCCATTCAAAAAATAGACCATCCAAGAAACATAAACGAGTTGCAGTCTTTCATAGGAAAAATAAACTTTCTGAGAAGTTTATTCCTAACTTGGCAGAACTTCTGAGAAACATAACCAATATGTTGAAAAAAGATGCAAAAATAAAATGGACCATGGAAGCAAAGCATTTTTTTGATCAGGTGAAACAGGCCTTGACACAAGCCCTTGTACTTATCAATCCTGATTATACCAAATATTTCCTCCTATTTTCTTTTTCCTTTGAGCATACCATTGCAGCAGTACTTTTGCAGAAGAATAGTGAAGGCCATGAAAAACCTATAGCATTATTCAGTAAATCCCTGAGATATTTTGCATTGAATTACAACATCATGGATAAACAAGATTTTTCTTTGGTGAAAGCAATTAAAGATTTCAGAGTATATATTCTCCACTCACATATCATTTCTTATGTTCCTAATGTTGTGGTGAAAGATATTCTGACTTAAAACAATCTAGATGGTAGAAGAGGTAAATGGATTTCTGTGATCCTTGAGTATGATATTGAGATCAAACCAACCAAGCTTATCAAGGGTCAAGGATTAAGAAAATTGATGGATGATTCAAAATTTCATGCTTTGGATATTAATTTTCTAGCTGTAGTTGATGAACAAGACGAGTAGGTGACTCCACAAGTTAAAGAGATTTTCTCAAACTCTCCTTGGTATGCATACCTTATTTTTGTTTTACATCATCCACAAGCTCCTCCTAGTTTGACTAAAACTAAAGCTATATTTTTGAAACTTAAAGCTATGAAGTATTGCATTTTGAATGACAATCTATATTGAAAATATGTTGGAGGTATTCTACTAAATTGTTTGTTGAAAGATGAAGTTGATAAAGCTTTGCAGGAATTCCATGAAGGAGACTGTGGTGGACATTTGAATTGGAATACCACTGCCAATAAAATTCTTAGAGATGGTTTCTACTAGCTAACTTTGTTTGAAGATGTCCACAAGAAAGTGACCTCCTGTTACAAATGACAGATCTTTGAAGGAAAAAGGAAACTTTTGCCTTTACCCTTGAAGCCAATTTCAGTTGAAGCTCCATTTCAATAGTGGGGTTTGGATTTCATTGGAGAAATCCACCCACCTTCATCAGGACAACAAAAGTGGATTCTCATAGCCACTGATTATTTCACCAAGTGGATTGAAGCTATAACCACCAGGCAAGTCATTGATTTTATGATCATAAAGGTTTTGGAAACTAACATTCTTTCTAGATTTGGATTCACTGGGAAAATTATCACTAACAATGCAACAACATTCAAATAAAAAATGATGATAGAGTTTTACAACAAGTATGAGATCACCTTAGGACACTCTACAACCTATTACCCTCAGGGAAATGGATTAGAAGAGTCTTCAAATAAGAGTTTGGTCAACATAATCAAGAAGATGTTGCAGGACAACAAAAAATCATGGCACAATAAGTTGGTACATGCACTATGGGCAGACAAACTTACTACAAAAATGTCAATTGGTATGTCTCCATACCAGTTGGTTTATGGAATGGATGTTGTCTTTCCTTATTCTTTAGGTGTCCCTGTCATGAAGTTATTGAGGGAAGTACAGGTAGAACCAAATGACATCCAAAGAAGAATCAATCAAATTATACAGCTGCAACAATCCAGATAAGAGGTCTACAACCAAACTCAGGTGATTCAAGAGAATATCAAGAAAATCTATGACAGAAGGACCAAGGATAATGATTTCTAGTTAGGATATAAAGTACTGAAATGGGAGTCAAGGAATGAATAAAAGGGAAAACATGAAAATTTGAAAATTTATGGAAAGGCCCATTCATAATACATGCCTACAGAGGAAGAAATGCAGTTTTGATCAGGGATATGGATGGAGCAGATCTGCCAAGAGGACCTATCAATGGAAGAATGCTCAAGCACTATGTTTTTCACAGGAGTGAAGATTTTTCTCACTCATTTCATTGTAAACACCATTTTACTTTTTATGTCAGGTGTGGGTGATGTTTTATAAGTGGTTGAAGCACAGAGAGAAGGCCCTAAGCCCCTGATCAGGATCACCATATTTACAGTTATAATAAAGTAAATCAGAATGCAAAAAAGTACTGGAGAAGAAGATTCAAGGCAACTGGTAGCTCGTTCTTGGCACCTCACAATGAGAGCACCATCCCCAAGTGGAGCCACTGTTATAACCCTATATTTCATAGTATTACCTGATGATTAGAATTTTTTCCTGTAGTCATATTTTATTGTAAATAATATTTTATTTTGCCAATGATTTACAAAAAGAAAAACAAAAGAAAATAAAAAGAAAAAGGAAAAGAAAGAAAATGACAAAAATAGAAAAATGAAAAGAGGGTATAAAAAAAGAAGAAGAAGAGAAAATATAAAACCCCATGAAAATAAACTTGGTTTGACTCATACTGTATAATAATGATCAAACCTTTTAAATTTATGTTGATAGGATTAGTGAATAAATTTGGTAAAACAATTTAATCTTGGCCAAATTAGTTAGGTTAGTGTTATTCATTTCAATAAAAAATGCAAAAGGATTGTTAAAATACCTTTTATTTGAGTAATTTGATGTTTTTTTACCATTGGAAATAATACCTTGGTGAGAAAATAAGAAAGGGTAAGCCTAGCGCTACCCATCACATGATTTTATGCTAATTTCTATCGTGGATATGACTATTTTTCATGTTGCGGCTAAAAGGAACACAACTTCCATTGACGACATCAAGCAACACCCAGATCAACGACCGTCAATGAGTTTCGGACCCCCCCCGACCTTTTTGTCTTTAATAGTGGGGGGGGGGTCCACAAAAACGATTTCCTCTTCACAAGCCCCGCATAAAGTTTCACTCTCTCAACATTTCAGACCCCACCCCCCCCCCACTCAATTCCACTTACCGCCTACCCCCCCATCTGAAATCCTTCCTAACCACCTACCCAATTCCTCCCACCATACCCCATTATCTCTTGTCACATGTCACACCCCACATACCCATTGGCCAATCAATGCCTCCCCCATGACCTTTATTCACTCAGTCATCACCCCACACCATAATGGACACCTCCATGCACTATTTATCCCTTTTTATTCACCATTGTGATACCATTTGTAGATCCAGACACTGTTGAGACCACGCCAAATACAACCTTCGAGATAAATGCCACCAATGTTCACTGTCAACGAACGCAGTTAACCTGGGTAATTAGAGTCATCCATTATTTCACCTTCAGAACTCTATTAGCCATGGCTCCCAAATCTAAATCCGTTGAGACGTCCGAAAATACATTTTGTCCCCCTCTCATTGACCTGGATCATGTTCCCCTAGCAGACAAAGACTACAAAATTACAGAGCCGAAGTGTGAATTCGACATCTTCCAATTACACTTCTGGCTAAAGGATATTTTCTTGGATCAAAGTGATGAAATTGGACTTGGGGAGTCCAATTTTCCCATGTACATGTTTCCCTAGACCTTCCATTTCCCCAAATTTTCCCTTAAGTGTCAATCCCATTATCTTCTTTGTCAGGGAAAACCAAATTATTTCTACCATATTTTACCTATTAGGATACTTTTCAGATGAATGGGTAGATGAACCTATCTTAGGTTTTCTGTCCATTTTCTCCATAGAAAAAAAAGCTACAATCCAGTTTGATTTCAGTTAATTTTTGGCTGACAACATACATGAGAAGTTTTTAAAATTTTCAACAGAGGGAATGTTCATATATTCCTCAGTGTTGGTGTACCTATTCTTGTTCTTTCAGTAAGATAGATTCTCATGTGCTCTCCAGAAATTGGATCAAGAAGGAAACCCTCAATCAGTGACTTCATGGACCTCACTAGTGAGGAAAAATTCCACAGAGTTCAGATTTAAATATTTCATTGATCAGTTTTATCACCCAGTGGTTTTCATGCTCAAAAGCAAAACAGAGCCAAGAATTAATGAAGAAGTCCGGAGAATTCTTCACCTCTATGACTTGGCCAAAATAGGATATTGGTATCTATAATAGAACCATACTAAAATCAAAGTATATGGATGTGAATTTCTACTATACAGACTGCCAAAATATCTCCCTATTAGGATCTTTGCATTGGAATATATCATGTAGATGGTAAACTCTAATGACATCCATTTTGTATCAATGAAGAAGAAACATCAACTCAGAATCAAGACCCAAATTGGTTCTTTCATATGCAACAACAAAGTTGCAGGAGAAGAGGCTTACAACCTCTTGAAACATATGAACTTCACTCAGAGATTCACATGGAATTATGACCCATTTTTTGTCATATTAGAACTTAGGGTCAAACAAAAGAGCACTCCTTATTCTCATGTACACAAGTTAGAAGTGGAAAAGTATATGAATCAGATAGTTTGGAAATAAAATACATTGCTGGAAACAAAAGAACAACCACCCCCTCTCACTACTTCACATACCAACACTCCTCAAGTAAAAACATAAAATAGAGCAAGGAAAGAGGTTCCCCCTTCAGTTAGAGAGGTGTTAGCTGAAGATTTTCAAGTTTACAAGAAGAGGGCTAAACCTAGTCACACAACAAACCTTCTTAAAGAAGGAGAAACGTAGTCCACCATAATCATGGAGGGACCACATTCCTCAGCATTCTCAGGCAGTCAGTTCATAGTGTCCACATCTTCATCCAAAAAACAAAAAGACACTACTCTATCAATCGATTCCTATCATGAGCCAACATGGTCAAATATCTTTGAAAAAGACAAACATATCAAGCAAAAGAATGGACTCGTAAAAAACATCACATATGCCTAGTTCTGGAAGCAGACCTCTACTGCCCAACATAGACTACTATTAGCATTCGACATACAGAAGGGAATAATGCAAATGGAATTCCTAAAAGCACACGTCCCTCATCCCAAGAAATATGTTGATTACAAGAAGACTTCTTTTGAGTTTGATGTGAAGGAGGTCCATCCACTGGATCAAATGGACATGCATAGGAAAACAGGGGAGACGATTTTCTCCACCTTGAAAAACACATCATTGTCTACTTCAAAATTGTAGGTGTCTCTGAATAACATCCAATCCCAATTGAAGTTGAATAAGATATCCTCTTTTTCCAAGGACAATAAGATAAAATCCCTAGAAGAGTTGGTGCTAAATATTGGGTATGACCCATCGAATGTCAAGGCAGTTGAAGAATTGTTGAAAAATAAAAATGCTGATATAACCTCCTTGAGAAATAAATTGAAGCCTCCAACCACTAAGGATTCAAAAGCAAAGGAGGTGGCTGAAAGTAAAGGCCACAAAGAGGAGATGTTGAAGCTGATCATGGAGTAGAATGCACAGATAAGAGAGATGGAGGTTGAGTTGGACAAATTGATCAAAGAGAAAGAACAGAGTGTGCATATGGCTATTATTCCACTGGAGGTAGTCCCTATCCAGCTAGTTCATCAAGTTCCATCAACTATCCCATCAACTAATATTCCATCAACAAATATTCCATCAACTATCCCAGTGCAAGTTCCAAATGCTTCTGAGAAGCTTGTGAAGTCTATGGAAGAAATGTCCCTTCATGGGGAGGAGATCATAAATTTTCAAGAAGAAGTAAAAATCATCCAAGACCTGAAGTCTATGTTCCAGTCCAACTATCATGCAGAAATGAATAAATCTCAGAGACTCAGTCAACAACTATAACAACTGTAGAAGGAGGTTGTCATGGCCAAGACATTATATGAGGCCAAGGAAAACATCTGGATGGATATCAACAAATCTATGGCAGAAATATGGTCATTCATAAAAATCATCTTTGAGCAACATGAACTAGTACAGAAGGCCAAAGAAGCAATTGGGAAAATAAGAGAAGAGATAGGAGAAATACCTACAGAGGCCACTGAGATCATCATATTCCTAAACTCCAAAAACAAGCAGGAGTTAGAAGCATTGGAGATTGAAGACAAGATAGAGACCATCCTTGAGGTCAAGAAGGTCTTGACCAAGAAAGGATTGATGATGCAGCTAGAGGAGAAGGCTCATGTGATGGACATTGGAGTTCAAATATTTTTCAGCAAGATTGAAGTACTACTCAAAAAGGGCCTCCTGGGACTGCTAGTAATAAATGAGAAGCTCATCACTCTATTAGATTACAAGCAGAAGATCAGTACAATGGAAAAGGATGGTTCAAAATTTTCAGGTATACATGGAAGCATTACAGGCAAATCTTTCTTAGAAAAATTACAGTTGGACCTGAGCATCCAACATGAGATAAAACATATTTTCATCACAAAGACCACTTTTTCCAAGTATACTGAGATGGACGAGATATACAGAAAGTTTCTCAAGGTTGCCATCCATAGTAAAAAGAGATGGGAAGATTTGTGTTCTTTACTTGAGTAAAATTGATTTGGAGTTTCGAGTTAGCATGGAGAAGACAATCAAGTCAAAGTGATGAATCATCAACTACTTCCATAAAATTAGTACCAAGGATCCGGATAGATCAACATAATTCCTATATTTTGTAATATGAGATCTAGTTTGTTAGATTTTTTCTCCATAATATCCTAGTCATTTATGATAGGATCCTATGTAAATTATTGTATAAATACTTCTTCCTTCGAAGTATTGAGGGTTGATGTTTTCACCCAAGAGCTATTGTGTAATATTTTCGAAAGGATCGACTAGTAATAAAAGAGGCTATTCACAGGATTCTTGTGTCATATTGTTGGTGATGTCTCTCCTTCTTTGTTGAATGTTTTCTTATTCTCAATGATCATTTATGTATTTCATATTCTAATCATTAAAAGGAAGTCAATAGAACATAATTTATCCTATATACTCTGTCTCTGGTCTTTTAATGATCTATATGTTTTTCATCTGATATTGAGTAAGGGAATTCTTAATTGCTCCTTTGCTTGGTGAATTTTCTCATATTTTTTGTCTTATCCATGTCATTTAAACTCAATAGATCCAACAGTTTCACTAACCTTCCCTATGAAGAAACCTAATAAAAAGATGAATCTTATTCTCATCTTTAATACAGACCCCATATCCCAATGGAAATTTTATGCATTCTTTCAACCAACTTTTACAAACAAACAAACAAATTCATACTGTCATAACTAGCCTAATATCTAAAAACTTAAACAAATCTAAATATTACAGAGAGATCCCTCTTTGAAACTAGCAGGGCTAGATCCTAGTTTAAAAAGTGGTTTTATAGTTACCTATGTCAATTTATTCTACCCTTGACAACCTCTGGGAATTACATAGTGATAACATAGGGAATTGAGGAAAATGCATGCCTTGTTAGGGAAAAATGTAGGTTGTACATATGTTGTTTTGTCTCCAGAATTTGGTGTAGGGTGAAATATACATTTTGGTTTGGGGTTACATGCATGAAATAATATGTATTTTTATATATGAAACTTTGAAATTATTTATAGTGATAGATGATAGATTAATGACTCCACAAGTGAAATATTGTGGTTGTGGACTGTTGTTGTATATCAAGTTTAAACATACCCTGGAGTGAAAAATGCAATTCTTGTTTTAGGATTTTCAATATATCTTCTTGAAATCATAATGTTAGGTAAACTAGATATCTTTAGATGAACTATGCACATTATGCACACTGTCCTTATGAAATTTCATGAAAACAAGGAATTGAAGAAAATGCATGCCATGTTAAGGAAAAATGCAGCCTGTATATATGTTATTATGCCCCAATAATTTTGTGTAGGGTTTAATGATTCCACAAGTAAAATATTGTGGTTGTGGACTGATGTTGTATATGAACATGCCTAGTAGGGTATTTATGTAACATTTATTGCATATTAGGGTTTAATACTATGTATGCATATAAATATACAATCTTTAGTGTGTGTGTGTGTGTGTGTGTGTGTGTGTGTGTTGCATGTGCTAAGTGCTAGTTATATATATTTGATCCATATATTGGATTATGAATGGTCATGGTATTAAAATTACCATTGTGGAAGAAATTGGGAAAATGTTGCATTTGTATCTTTTGTATGTATTTTAATTTTCATGCATAATTATTTTTTTACAAGCCCTATTCATACTTGATACATATAGGTTTCATATTCATAACAAAAAAGATAAATCTACAAGATTAGCATTGTCATATCAACATGGCAAGTGGATGAAACTACTTATGTTTTACTCAAACGTCTTGCAAACACGATGAGAATGGTAGTGGATATGTGTATAACTCAACCTAAAGTAAATTTTAAAGTATTACATGATTTTATATGTAACTATACACACTCATCCATATTTATAACCACAAACCACTATACATTTCAACTCTTTACTAGATTTCAATTTCAAGCAACAATGAGCTATTTTATCAGTTAACATGCATTTTTAAAATGTAATTTTCTTTTCAGTAATCAAAATACAATTTTTTAGTGGAAAAATTATTAATTAACAATCACATATGTCCATTAAGACCAAATAAAATGAGAATTATCATTGAGTAGAATTAATATTCTATCAATAAAAAATGTCCGTTAACAAAAAATAAAACGAACACTATAAATGGTCTTGAATTCATTAACTACATAAAATAAAATACATTGTCAATAAAATGCCGAAATAATGATATATATTAGATCTTTAAATGTATTTACATAGAGGACACCGTATATAAACACATGCTACTCGCTAACTACTTTGGGTTGCTTAGGAGGTTTTTGCAAGTCCTGCTCTTGAGATGAAAAAAAATCGACAGAGCCTCTCTTTACTATTGTATATGATTTTTATTGTTTTGCAGCTGCAACATGAACATGTTGTGATTGTTTCTCTAGATCTTTAACTTTCTTGCATAATTTTTCAATGTGTTAGCGATAAAAAGTGATTTGCTAATTATTTTGATATCGCATGATAAATCATTATAAGGTAGAAGATTTATTTATAAATCTTAAAAGATCTGAGACAGGCATTTAAATATATTATTCAAATGAATAAATTAATTCCTATCTCAAAAAAAACCCAAAAATAAATTTTAGCTTTCGGCGGCTAAATGGATTTTTCACAGTGTAATGAGCCACTGATAACTTTCCTTTTCGGCTGCTAAAAGATCAGATACAGAGAAAAGAGCCACCAAATGTGCATAAGAGTCCAGAAATGTCTTCTTTCTGCCCAGATCACGATTTCTTGATTCCAGGACGCATGGGAATGGTCATAAATAAAGGGTAATAATTAGGAGAATACATATCATCTTCCTAATCAGGTTTTGAAGACATTTGGTAAGGGAATAACACCAAATGGCATGATTACTCTTGACAGAAATTGCCCAACCATCAAAGACAGATTTCTGAATTTGTGATTTTTATCAGCAAATTGCCAAATAATGCTTCAGCTGTCAAATTCGATTTATATTGATCAGATTAGATCTTATTGGTTAAATATTATGTTATTTTAGGTATTTCACAGCCATTAAAATAGGATCTTGAAACCTTGATGTAAAGGCTATAAAGCCTAAGACCTTTGATACACCAAAGGGGGAGGAAGAACAGTCTGAGGACTGTGGTTCTATTCTTGAAAACTTGTACATTTCATCCTTTGGAGATGTCCATTAATATATCTTGACATCGAGCTTCTTTCACTGTGTTACTTAGTTTTCCATTTCCTCTCTTTCCAACTTTATGTATATTCAATGACAGAAGGTTGTCATCCCATCTCTTCATTGGTATTCTAAACTTATATACTTTGCTTCTGATGTTTATCTTAATGCCAGATAACTGTTATCCTATTGGTGCATTCATAAGCTAAAGTTGCAAGTGTTTACCTATTGGGTCTGGACATATATTATATGCAATCTTATATATGTTTCTGCTGGTGTGAAGAGTATTTTACCTATCATTACTGACCATTCAGATATACTATTGTATAGGTATTTCTGTTAGCATAATAGGTCTTATCCATGTTTCCACACATTAAATTAAACTTTTTGAGTTACATAGTTGAAAGCCTTGGTCTTTCAAGTGACTGATATATTTCTAAATGGATATGAGTTTATAATGTCATCCGATCTGATCCTATTTTCCTCCACATTATTGATCTTTTTAAAGTTACCAAGCTTACACCCTTCTACAGTCAGGGAATGATTTCTTGGAGTGATAACACAATGTATCTTGTAATTTCCTTTTATCTTCTGCTTGCTTTTTCAACATTTCTACATTCTTTTTGTACTTCTTGAAATGTTCATATTTATTCCTTTGAAGTTCTTCCTTTTCTAGTTTAAGTTGTGATAGAACTTTATCCAATTAACCCCTAAGTTTTTCTACTTCATTCTCATTCTGTTTTTCCCTCAAATATTTTTCTCCAATGTAGTAGAAAAAAATGACACTGCCTAAATCATTGTGGTACTCTGTAATTTTTGCTTCCAATCAACAATTTGGGATTTCAAGTTTTGTATCTCCATGTCACATATCAAATGGTGTTCCTTTTGGTTATGCAATAGTTCATTAATAATATCTTTAATGTTTTCCTCTCTCTCAACTATCTTCACCTTGAATGATTCAATCATTGGTGATGGGGCATAAATATCAACTAGAGCATTACTTAATGAGAGAACTTCTCGAGACCTATTATCTTGTGTTTTTAGGGAATTTTATAAGCCAATTGAAGGCATTTGTTTTGCTGGAATTACCTAAATTTTACCTCTAATATTACCCATACCATGAATTTTACCTTTATCCTAACCCTTTCCACCTTCTTTACTATGACTTACTATTTCCTTTTCAAGTTCTATAATCTAATCTTTTGTTGGACTACCCTAACTTTTACCTTTTCCCTTACCCATACCCTGACTTTTACCATTATCCTGACCATTTACACCTTCTTTACTATTCCTTTGTATTTCATTTTCAAGTTCTCTAATATCTTCTTTGGCATTGACAATTGTGATATGTCTCTCTTTCAACTTATTACCTTTCATAACAATTTGTTTCCTCAACATGGTCATTTTGTTGTTATATTCTTCAGCATGTGATTTATGCTTCTCATGTTCATCTTTCACGTTTTTTTTTTCAAATTTAACCTTTAAAATTTCAACAAGTGTGTCTTTTTCTTGCAACCTCTTATTTGATTCATCCATAACCAGATTACATTCATTTTGCAATGGAGGTATATTCAAAACTTCCGGTCTTCTTCTCAAGTCCTCCTCAATTTTTCTAATAGTGTTTTCATTTTTTCACTTTTTTGTCAAATTCAACCTTTAAAATTTCAGTAAGTGTGTATTTTTCTTGCAACCTCTGATGTAATTCATCCCAAACCAGATTACATGTAGTTTGCAATGGAGGTATCTTCAAGACCTTTGGTCTTCTTCTCAAGTCCTCCTCAAGTTTTCTAATATTGTTTTCATATGTATCCTTTCTATCTTCGAAATAATTCCTTGGAAATATCAATATCCCTCCGAGATTCCTTTTAAATTTTGGATACCTCACTTTTTAATCCATCAATAACATATTCTTTGTTATTTACTTTTCTATTTGATTCTTGTGCTTGTTGCACAATTGTTGATTGCAAACCTGCAATGTTCTTCATGCATTCAATAATATCCTTTTCCTTTAGTTGATAGTTTTCCTTCCAGTTGTTTAGAGAGGAAGAATACTCCATTTCAACTATCATTTTTCACATGCAACTCTATGTGACTAATTTTCAAATTTTCAAATTGCTTCCTAGTGATCTAACAATAAAACCCTAGCTATTATCATTGAACAAATTGACACTAAAAATTATTGAATGAAAACATAGGCAGCGAAAACACAAAGATCAGAGATGAATCATCAATACACATGAGACACAATTTTAGTTTGAAATATTGTTAACATAAAAAATCCCGAGGGAAAAACCAGCCCTCCCAAACAACACAATATCACTAAAATTTGAGGACAACCTTGTACTCCGAAGTCACCAAAAATGAGAACAACCATGTTCTCCAATAACCATACAAATAAAAAAACCAAACCTCATCAATATCCATGGAAATATATTCTTCCCATGAATCTATTGTAGACTACCAATACGACCCATTGACATCACCTATCATCCTATACAGATCTGTACATGCCCCAAAAATTAGATACACGATTCACCCTCTAGCAACTCGCATATATATGCGGTTCACCTTCTTGCAACCAACATATATACATGATTCGCCTAGCCTGTGATCTGTGTATATACACGATTCATCACACCTGTGAGCTTTGTATATACATGATTCATCACACCTGTGACCTACGTATAGACACGATTCATCACACCTGTGACCTACAGGTGCATTCAATAAAAAATGAGAATTATCATCGAGTAGAATTAATTTTATATCAATAAAAAATCTACGTTAACACAAAATAAAATGAACACTATAAATCACCTTGAATTCATTAACTGCATAAAACAAAATACATTGTCCATAAAATGCCAAAATAATGATATATATTAGATCTTTAAATTTATTTACATAGTGGACACCGTATATAAACACATGCTACTCTCTAACTACTTTGGGTTGCTTAAGAGGTTTCTGCAAGTCCAGCTCTTGAGATGAAGAAAAATCGGCAGAACCTCTCTTTACTATTGTAGAAGCTTTTGATTTTTTTGGAGCTGCAACATGAACATGTTGTAATTATTTCTCTAGATCTTTAACTTTCTTTGCATAATTTTTCAATGTATCTTGCAATTTCCTTTTATCTTCTGCTTGCTTTTTCAACATTTCTACATTTTTTTTGTACTTCTCGAAATGTTCATATTTATTCCTTTGAATTTCTTCCTTTTATAGTTTAAGTTGTGATATAACTTTATCCAATTGACCCCTAATTTTTTCTACTTCATTCTCACGTTGTTTTTCCCTCAAATATTTTTTCTTCGATGTAGTAGAAAAAAATGACACTACCTAAATCATTGTGGTACTCTGTAATTTTTGCTTCCAATCAACAATTTTGGATTTCAAGTTTTTTATCTCCATGTCACATATCAAATGGTGTGCCTTTTGGTTATGCAATGTTTCATTATTAATATATTTAATGTTTTCCTCTCTCTCAACTATCTTCACCTTGAATGATTCAATCATTGCTGACGGGACATAAATATCAACTAGACCACTACTTAATGAGAGAACTTCCAAGCACTACTTGTGTTCTTAGGGAATCTTCCAAGCCAATTGAAGGCATTTGTTTTGCTGGAATGCCCTAAATTTTACCTCTAATATTACCCATACCATGAATTTTACCTTTATCCTGACCCTTGCCACCTTCTTTACTATGACTTACTATTTCCTTTTCAAGTTCTGTAATCTTATATTTTGTTGGAGTGCCCTAACTTTTACCTTTTCCCTTACCCATACCCTAACTTTTACCTTTATCCTGACCATTTCCACCTTCTTTACTATTCTTTTGTATTTCATTTTCAAGTTCTCTAATATCCACTTTTGCACTGACAATTGCAATATGTCTGTCTTTCAACTTATTACCTTGCATAACAATTTGTTTCCTCAAAATGATCACTGTGTTGTTATATTCTTCAACTTGTGATTTATGCTTCTCATGTTCATCTTTCATGTTGTTTTTCAAATTCAACCTTTAAAATTTCAACAAGTGCGTCTTTTTCTTGCAACCTATTATTTAATTCATCCACAACCAAATAACATTCATTTTTCAATGGAGGTATATTCAAAACCTTCGGTCTTCTTCTCAATTCCTCCTCAAGTTTTCTGATAGTGTTTTCATTTTTTCACTTTTTTGTCAAATTCAACCTTTAAAATTTCAATAAGTGTCTATTTTTCTTGCAAACATTGATGTAATTCATCCACAACCAAATTACATGTAGTTTGCAATGGAGGTATATTCAATACCTTTGGTCTACTTCTCAAGTCCTCCTCAATTTTTCTAATAGTTTTTTCATATGTATCATTTCTATCTTCGAATAATGCCTTGGAAATATCAATATCCCTCTGAGATTCCTTTTAAATTTTTCATACCTCACTTTTTAATCCATCAATAACATATTCTTTGTTGTTTACTGTTCTATTCGATTCTTTCGCTTACTGCACAATTGCTGATTGCAGACCTACAATGTTCTTCTTGCATTCAATAATATCCTTGTCCTTTAGTTGATAGTTTTCCTTCCAGTTCTTTAGAGAGGAAGAATAATCCATTTCAACTATCAATTTTCACATGCAGCTCTATGTGACTAATTTAAAAATTTTCAAATTGTTTTCTAGTGATCTAACAATAAAACCCTAGCTATTATCACTGAACAAATTGACACTGAAAATTATTTAATGAAAACATAGGCAACGGAAACAAAAATATCATAGATGAATCATCAATACACATGAGACACAATTTTAGTTTGTAATCTTGTTAACATAAAAAATCTTGAGGGAAAAACCAACCCTCCCAAACAACACAATATCACTAAAGTTTGAGGACAACCTTGTACTCCAAAGTCACCAAAACTGAGAACAACCTTGTTCTCCAATAACCATACAAATCAGAAAACCAAAACTCAACGATATCCCTGGAAATATATTCTTCCAACGAATATATTGTAGACCACCAGTACAACCTACTGACATCACCTATCATCCTATACAGATCTGTACATGCCCAAAAAATTAGATACATGATTCACCCTCTAGCAACTCGCATATATATGCGGTTCACATTCTTGCGACCAACATATATACATGATTCATCTAGCCTGTGACCTGCATATATACATGATTCATCACACCTGTGAGCTCTGTATATACATGATGCATCACACCTGTGACCTATGTATATACACGATTCATCACACATGTTACCTACGTATATACGAAAAANAACAACACAATATCACTAAAGTTTGAGGACAACCTTGTACTCCAAAGTCACCAAAACTGAGAACAACCTTGTTCTCCAATAACCATACAAATCAGAAAACCAAAACTCAACGATATCCCTGGAAATATATTCTTCCAACGAATATATTGTAGACCACCAGTACAACCTACTGACATCACCTATCATCCTATACAGATCTGTACATGCCCAAAAAATTAGATACATGATTCACCCTCTAGCAACTCGCATATATATGCGGTTCACATTCTTGCGACCAACATATATACATGATTCATCTAGCCTGTGACCTGCATATATACATGATTCATCACACCTGTGAGCTCTGTATATACATGATGCATCACACCTGTGACCTATGTATATACACGATTCATCACACATGTTACCTACGTATATACGAAAAATTCGTTGCACACGTGTGAGCTTCTTCATTTCTCTCTCCTATGCCAAATTTTCCACCTTGCAAACTTTCCCTTTACTGATATCACCAAGCCTCCTAAAACAAGTGCAGACTCACTTATTCTAGCTCCATCATGTCTCCACACACTCTACATGATATGTTATGTCACAATGACCTCTCTTCTTAATATACAATTCTTAGGGGTTAACATAGAATCCCCTCCACAAGTCAACATCAAATTAGGCTTTCCTTGTAGGTGTGAAGCCCCAACAAAATCCCACAAATCCCATGATCAAACCCATGAAACCCCACTCAAATCCAAGGGAGTTTTCACCAAACCAAAAGTGTGATGTGGTGCCCATGATGATTCCCACATGCCCAACACCTAGGGTCATGTGAGAAAATTTTCCCTAAGTTACAAAAATCAACACTACCTTTAAGTGAGGAAGGTATTATCACCACAATCCACAAGTGGTAATGCATCCCAAATCTACCAAAGAATCAACACTCCCTCTTAGAAAGGGAGGCATTCCATCCTCCATCATCACCTAGAGGTAGCTCTGTGTCTCGTACTAGATCCTCTACCACAACTTCTCTCCAATCCGTCTGATTGGATACTCCCTCTATCACTAAATAAAATCTTGCTCTCTAGTCCTACTGATTGGATGCATCATTCGTTACAAAATCAAATACTGTTGTTTGACATGATCCCATCTTGGAAGACACCCTACTCCTAGAATCCTCCTATCTTTGAATCTCCTATTTGGCCATCTCAACCCATGACACCCTCTTGAAAGTATTGGAAGATGCCTCTCTCTCATATATACTTGAAGGTTGGCTCCTACTAAGAGATTGAATCTCTCTTCGAGTCTCCTAACTCCCTATGAATTCAAACTCCCTATGAGTCTAAATAACCTCTAGAGCTACCTTCTCCCTGTCAACTGTCCTCTGCAAAATCTTGAGAGGGTACTCTTCTCCACTGGATCTTGAGGGCCAACTCCCTTTTAACTTTGGATCCCTCTTATCCGACACTACTAGTGGGACCACTTTCCTCACCACTTGTGGGGCCACTTTCCTCATCACTGGTGGAGATACCTTCTCCTCCTCATCTATCTCTCTATTTATGCTGGTCACATTCTGCATAAACTGGCCCTCTCTAGCTCCAAGAACCACTGTTGATATGAATTTATATCCTATGGGCATCCAATAACACATGTCCATCCCGGAACAACACTTCAAAACCATACTCCTTAATCCCTGAGGCTGAGAACACACTCTTGGCACCCATAACACATTTTCCACTTGCAAAACACCCCTGAATCCATCTGGAATACTACTGCTATAGATCCCTATACTAAATGCCTAGTCCTCCTACCAATATCCTTGTACATATATAAGTTATACATCGTGAATCTCACAAAAAAAAATCATGTTCCCCTGTCATGTGCCGATGGTTCTCATTGGATAAGAACCATGCAATCCTCCAAGGCAAGCATCATGCTTCCCCAATTCATGACCATCCAATGAAATTCTATCTATGTCCATCATCTAAGTCACCAAAAACTCTCCTTGTCTTCACATGATGCATTTGATCCTTTTTCCTATCTCTTAACAATCCCAATCTATGGATGGAAACTCATTCTAGTCCATTCTATACCTCTGTAACTCATCTCTGTAGTGTCCTCATCCTCCTGGGTAAAATAACTCATACATTATTGCACCATGAAAATGTATAACTCTCCAGACCGATGAAGACTCTATATCATCAACTTGACATACACACAAAGCCATATTTTCTGTGCCAAATCATCCAAGCTACACCCATCATAACTAACTATGACAAGTCATTGGAATTCCATCCATAGGTTTGGAAATTTTCCAGAAAAAATATTGTTGTGATCTAGGCTGTCCCCTAATCCACCAGAACTACCAAACTTTCACACCACTGAGAAGCAATATCCCACAACTCCTCAACTAGATGGTCTTCTCCATGTCTCAAACCAGAGACCATCTAACCTTTTTCCACCTGCAAATATCACTATAGATCCCTCTCAGAGATAACTCCTTATATCCCTCAGAGCTGTCACCTATGACCTACCCATAACAAGAAAAAGAACAAGAAAAAGAATCCTCTAGTGTTGTATCAAAAACTGTGTCACAAATATTATCCCCTTCTCTTCATATCCCAAGCTCTGATACCATGTCAATTTTCATGTGCAACTTTATGTGACTAATTTCAGATCTCAAAATTTCTCCCTAGTGATCTAATAATAAAACCATAGTTGTTATCACTGAACAATTTTACAATAAAAATTATTGAGTGAAAACATATGTAGTGGAAAAACAAATATCAGAGATGAATCATCAATACACATGAGACACAATTTTAGTTATATAATATTGTTAACATCATAGTTCCTAAGGGAAAAACCAGCCTTCCCAACTAACACCATATCACCAAAATATGAGGACAACCTTGTCCTCCAAAATCACCGAAACTGAGAACAACCTTCTTATCCAATAACCATAAAATTAGAAAACTAAACCTAAAAAATATCCCTGGAAATATCTTTTGCACACGAATATGTTGTAGACCACCTGTACGTCCTGCTGACGTCACCTGTCAGCCTGTATGGATCTGTACCTGCCCAGAAAATCAAATACACGATTCACCCTCTAGAAACTCGTGTATATACGTGGTTTACCTTCTTGTGACTTGCGTATATACGTGATTCACCTAGAATGTGACCTACGTATATAAGTGATTCATTGAACATGTGACCTGTGTATATATGTGATTCATCACACCTGCGACCTACATATGTACATGATTCATCACACATGTGAGTTGTGTATATACATGATTCAACACACCTGTGACCTGCGTATATACATAATTTGTCCCATTGTAAACCATGTATTTTACAAAAAAATCGCTCCACATCAAATTGAGAGAAAAATTCCCTAAACGTACACATCAAATGAAGTCAAAACTAGAGGCACTGTGTATATATGATAAAGTTACCTTATTGAGGAAAAGGTCAAAATTGAATTTTTTTTAATGATGATATCTTATTGTAGTCCTTGTAACCATAATAGACTTGGAAGTATGAGATGAACATAGAAAAAGTAATAGATAGATACTTAAAGTGAGTGAGTGGAAGTTTCACAAATGAGAATAATAAATCAACAAGAAGCAATAACCTATCCTAGAACATGATGGAAGATTTTGGATTTAGGGCATAATCACGATTAAACAACTTATCACTCTTGAGGTATCACATGAATAATTAAACCCATGAAAAATGGTTTTGGAATCATAGAAGTATTTCCATATATGAACATGATATGGATCACTATAAGGTATAAATAAGGATGACACTTATCATGAAGAAAATTTTGCCAATCAACCAATGAAGTTAAATGATCATGATATTGATAAAGGTCATTTTAAGGAACTATAGAAAGTATGGTGAAAGAGATCAAAGAGGTAATAAACACATGAGTATCTATGGGATGGGAACAAAGAAGAAAAAACATAAATGGTGAAAATTTTGCAAAAAACACCTTATCATAATGGAAATATTCTCCCAGATAGTCAAATATTAGTGATAGTGAAGCAAGGTGGCCAAGTTGAGTAACAAAATTATGGAATTGGTATAATTCGAGTAGTTAATTAAAGATCATATGATTCCTTTAAGGTGTATACATAATGTATATCATTGAAGTGGTAGGGAAACTTTGAAAATGTAATAAATTCTTGGGAAAATTTATGCATCACCAATAACAAAGTCTCTCTCTCTCTAGTGGAAATCTCTCTTAATGATATTGATGAGTGGATTGAAAAAAATGACTAATGATTAAGGATGATTAGTAAAGGTCATATTGATGACCCATATAATTTTAAAGTGTCAAGACAGGAAAGGGTGACAAGTGATAGACTAGGAAAATGGTTAAATGTTTAAATGTTCAATGTATAACAACTAACTACTTCTTGGTTTCTAGATTTTCAAAAGCAAGGAAATAGAATGTTATAAATTTCAGTCTTAGAGATCAATGAGTTAACATTTATCATGAGTAGTAAGAATTTGGTATGTCAATGAATGTTTATGTATTTGGATTAGGTGAGTGAATCCTTCCAAGAGTGAATGATTTTAATTTAAATAATGACAACCTATTCCTTACATGCTATTAGGTATAACAATCCTTGAATGAATAAATAAGAGATGTAAAGCAATGTAAGAACCTTGGGTAATGAACAAAAGTTATACAAAGTCAAGAATTTAAATTTTGATTATTTAAGGCATGCTAGTAAGGACAACAATATTTTAGTGTTGAAATTAATCGAATTTCACTAATAGGGATAATAATACATGACTAGAGATTGTGGCTCTAGATGACGGGGTTTATGTGAAAGTCAATAGTGTATTCAGACCAAGAAAATATATAAAAACTTTAGCATATTGATAGGGGGACTATACATGTCCTATAAATTGTCAAGCTTCTTGTTGAAAGAACATGAAATGATAATAAGAAAACAATTGGTATTTAGATTATCACATGGCACTCATAGTACCAATGATCCTTTGTAGAGGTATATTATGATGAAAAACTTAACCAAGTAGATCCATATTCTATATGATTGTTTCGATGATAATTATTGCATTAGACGTGGTAGATGGTATTCCTTGTATATATAATAATGCAAGCCAATGGCTTGATTTCACAGATGAATCCTAATAAGAATGTCCATGATGTTTTATTTCTTCACATGTGTTATGTGTTGAGATAATTATTATGTTCATTATGTTATACTATCTTAAGAACCATATGGTTTTTACATATGATGTTATGCGGTTCCTCTTATTCTTGATTTAGGGATAACTAAGGAGATGATGTCTCGAGGCCCTTAGGTTGCATACATGGATTACCGACATATAGCTTGAACAACAATGTCCACTTTCACAGACACATACCCGCTTCACCACCACAGTTCTAGGATCATCGTGACGATATCCACCACATCATTTGGCTTCTAGAATACATTGGGTATTTCTCCATGAGGTACAAGTCAGGTATTATGATGAGTTTCATTTCAATAATTGAGGCATTTGAGTTTGATTCATTTTAAACTTCCTTTGATTATGTAACGTCTGCTTGGACATTATGTTCTTTTCCCTGTTTCACTTTGGTTGTTGACATTGCACCCTAGTAAGTGGTTCACCCTTGGGGATAGTTTTTCTACTGATAGGTCCCGTTGACAATTCATCATGCCATTCTCAACCATTCTTGTCACTTTACACACTTCATCCCCTCATATTAGTACATTTTTGGATTTTTGGGTGTACTAACCCAAGAAGGGGTTGTCCCTCATTTCATGGGAAGAAGGGGTTGAATTCCCAGAGGATTGTAGCTAGAAAAATATAAAATCCAATCATAAACCTTCTAGATGCTCTCCCATGGATCCCAAGGACAATGAAATGTATATCGTAATAAACTGTTGGGACCTGTGAAAAATAACTAATACAAATTCCAACTAAGGTGGAGCATGTGTGGGCACTATTTTTCATGCTTAGGTATGAGCCCCACACATATTTTCAACTTGGGGAAGCATGATGTGATTAGGGTAGATTCAAGGTGGGCACTTTTTTCTTTCTTAGGTAGAATCCCCACCTTGGCTTCAACCTAGAACATCTTAAAATAACTAAAGGCAATAAATGGGCTTTGAAAAAGGTTGCATTGAAACCAAAGGTGCAAAAAACCCTCTACAAAGGCACACATAAATGAGACACTACGATCCTTTGTATGCCATGAAACCCATTTCCAAAAGTATTTCCCCCATCCATGTCACTTAATCCACATGACTTAGAGAGAGTTCCACTCGGGAAACACTCCTAAACTTGAGGTACAATTCACCCAATAGGTCGCTTTGTCAACCATATTGATTCACCCAAGGTAGGGGAATGATGAGAGGGACCCTTTTTGTTAGCCAATATGATTCACCCACATATGTGCACTAAAATATCTTTTGTTTCATGATTTTTTCTTGGAAATTATGCCTTTTAACTTGTTCATACCTTGGGGGGGGGTGACAGAGTTCCCTAGTAAGTTGGTTCCCTTAGGGATGAGTTTCTACTAGGTGGGTCTATGAAAGGTCATCTTCCATTCCTTCCATACTTACCACTTTTCATCATTGTCCCTCTCATCATCCCCCTACCTTGGTTCGAGCATTGGGTTTGCCAAGCTAGTAAGGGTTGTACCTTGCCTTGTGGGAAGAAGGGGATAAAGGCCCAAAGGGTAAAAGTAGTTGGAAAAAGTTAAAATCCAAAATGAAACCTTGAGATGCTTCTTGCAGGGATTCCCAAGAAAGGAATAAATGGCTTCTCAATAATAAAAGGGGACCCGTAAAATAAAATAAAATTCAAGATCTAGTTGGTGGATAGGAGGTCTCATCATGAGATGACCTATTAGGTCCATGGAAATGTAGCGATATGACACTACCATCTATATGGTCACCAAATCGGGGTAGTGGCTCTTGGTGGCATATCCAAGAGAAAGGGGATCTCATCACGAGCCATCCTTCTCATTTCCATGAAGTGCTTGTGGGTAACGCTGTCACCACTGGTCACCATGCTAGGACAGTGTCATCCAACTATTCTCTTGAAAAGAAAAAATAGTAAGACAAAGAATAAAATGCATTGAATGGGCTAGGAAACAATGACATCCATTACAAGGTGAAACTCACCCTCTATAGAGGCACCCATAGGTAATACCTACATTTACCTATTATCAATGCACCCCTTGCCCAAACATTCCCTACACCATTTCATACACTGACATGACCTAGATTGGTCTTCACCTGGGAAACACCCCAAACTTGAGGAGGATTATCCCAATAGGACATCCTGAGACCCTCTCCAAACCTGGCTTGTTAAACTGCATAATGTATTTGATCATATGTCTAGGTAAAGTGGGGTTTGATGCACATGTTTGGGTAATTTGATTATTAGACATGATTGAAATTGCTATGATCCCTCTAACTTATAGGACCATAGAGGGTGTACTTGTTTTTTATATAGGACCATGCTCGATGTACATGTACATATGGGGAGATGATTAGCTCAAACCTCCATGGGGATAAAATCCCACCAGATGGATGTTGTGACCCTAGCCAGGGGCTTGCACTAGAGAAAAAGAAGGACATTCCACCAGAGACACCTTGGCAGGCCTAGAACTAGGGGGATATTTCTCTCCCCCCTAAATGTTGGCCTTGAAAGGCCCATGACATCACCGTTGTGACCCTAGACGTCACCCAACATCAGATGGACATGATGGAGGCAGTTGTGTGCTAGGTGGCACATGTGGCATCGTCTAGAGGCCTTGGAAGGCCTAACATTTTGCTCATGGAGCCGGATGTCCTACTTATGAGGCCTAAATTCACCATAGGAGGGCATAACATCACCTCTATTGCACATTTTAGGGTTTAATTCTTTGAATTTATATAAAAACTTGATTTTTGATGTAATTTTGCCATGTCGGCCTTCTTTGACCTAAAAATTAATTAAAGGTCAATGATATTGTATAAACAAAGAGATAAAACTCTAATTTTTTCATCATCTTTCACTCACACAAGTGTAAGTTCTAAAATTTGGCCCTCTTTAACGGTATTTGGCTGAAATTAAGTGGTGCACAACTTCTTGGAGAGACTATTTTTGGTGTATTTTGGCAATTTTCATGGTGAAAAGTATTCAACTAGGGCTTGTTGCTAGATTATTCTTGATTAAGTAAGTAAATCTACAATTCTTCATTTTATTTTGAGTGGTTATGGTAAATTTGCTAGTTCATTTCTAATATTATGAAATTGCTAGTTTGAAACCCTAGGGGAGAAGAATATGTTACTATCCTTTTCCTTATAATTTTCCACCTACTTGAAAGTGCTAGAGGAATTCTCTTTTGAATAATACACTATATCCCTACCTTTGTATCACTGTAGTAGCATTACTTCATTAGCTTCATACATTTTGTTTTAAACTTAATCTAAGGAAGAAGGAAATCGCTAGGGCCTAAGGTTACTTACTTTCTAGCAATCTTTCCTTCTAGGGTTTAGACATTGAGGCCTTAGGTTACTAACACCTCAATCATCTTGCCCATCCCTTTATATTACCTATTATCAATTTTTTTCCCTCTAAGAGTTGCTACTACTAACCTTGACTCCATTACCGTAAAAGGAACTAGTCCACTCCTTACAAGTGATTGATTGACCAAACAACTCTTAAACCATATTCCCTAAGATTTTTACTAACTCCTACTAACTTTAAACTAGAATAAATGACTAACTAATTTGATGTTGTTGCAAAATATTGCTACAGACATCTATAAAAACAACAAATTCATCCTAAAATCAAGATTAAAAGCTGATTAGACATTGCCATAATGTTGGCAGCCAATTATTTTTTTTAATTGCCCTAAAAAGATGCCTACACCTATTGTCTTCTAAACGACAAGTCATCGTCGCATTTTGCAACTAGACATTTATTTATTTCTTGCGACAATTGCAATTTGTTTTCGATTCAGTTTTCACAACTGAAAGTGTGAAAACCCCTCCATCGTTATTTGGACTGTTATCATCTTCTCATCGATATTCTGGAAGGCACTTACCCTTGGTTTGTTATTAAGTGGCTGGAGTGATCTTTTCAAACTATGTCCATTTCACTTTGATTGCGCAATTCGATTAATAAGCCATTGAGCATGAAAATTTATTGGTTACATTTGATCCTATAAGGGTTATGATTGATTTTAGTTTTATATGCTATGATCCTTATTGTTATGAGCTCTTGACTTATCGATTTTATGAGACCTTTTGTTGCAATGTTCTAAAAACTCTGAATCTAAACATTTGACTATGCAACAAGCACATTGGTATTATTATAAGTTTGATTTGATATGGAATGGCAATGGTTTGAGGTTTTACAAAGGCGCATTGATTAAACTTTTGGATTTCGATTTTATAGTTTGAATCGTTGCTTGGTGCATTGATTTGTGGGTTTGATTTTACATTGAATGATCATGGTTTCAAACTATACATTGGCACATTGATATAATTGTCCACTGTTTAAACCTTGGGTTGGCCAAATAATGTTAATATTGGTTATGATTGATTGAACAGGGTTGGTACTATGCCATTAATGTTTTGCATGGCGGTGGTAATCCCACCACCTTCACACGCATACAATTAATCTTTCCCCTTTGAGCTGTGTAGTTGTTAGCCGTAACCATTTTCGACCCTGTGTATTGTTTTGTTCAATTCAAACCATACTATGCACAAAATCCATGGCTCCAGTCGTAAGAGCCGAGCCCAATGGTTGCCAAGCATTGCTGATGTTCGATGGCGCTTATAGCAACCTGGAGAAATGTGGATGGCTCCTATTCATAAGGAAATTCGATGGTTATAACCCTAGCGTGGCTCGACAATTTGTGTTATCATTCGATCGCTGCCGAGCCAAAGTCGGGGATGTGCAACTGGAGATTAATGAGCAATTTCTTAGCTCGGCTACTAGTCTGCCTGCTACGGGACAAAAGTGATCAAAGAGTTGCAAGGTGGAAGATGTCCCGTGGACATTCCTCTTCCAATCCCGAATGGTGAACTCCTGCGACAAAGGTTTGCCTACAAAAATGTTGAAACCGCGCTGGCATGACCTGCTAATGATAATCAAGCAATTCATTACTTGTGAGGGCAGGTACGGGTTCGTTTTCTTGTTTCACCTTCGTCTATTAATGGTTTTTATAGGCTACGACCTCAATATGCCACACTACCTGCATAGAAGTCTGTTTAAGATGGCTAAAAGGTACAAACGTAGCCAGGCCGATACCAGCCTCTTCCATTTGGGGTTAATTAAAATGTTTATGGTTTATGAGTTAGGATTACGTCATGACTGTTGGGGTGATTTTCTCAGTCGTAATGGCTTTGAAGACTCAAGCCCACCACAAGTCGATAAACCTATGGTGACCGAGAGCAAGCCTATCCCCCCTGTACCTTACAACATTTTGCTACCCAAACCTCTGCCCAAATCTCCTACGAACTTGCCCATGTCTGTGACCAAACAGGTCGAAATTGCTAAACCCGCAGCCAAAAATCCTAAAGCTAAAACTGGTGCTAATTCTAAAGGTAAGAAAAATGCTCGATTGATCTCTCGCATGGCGAGAAATAAACCTCGAACCCCTGCCAACCCTTAGCCTATCGTGGTCAGTGAAGATTCTGATTCGGAGATTGAATGTTTTCTCGCAAATGAGTATCCCTACTCAGAAGGGCTGTGTGACAAACCTACACATGAATTTGTCAAGAATTTACCACCTTGTTTGCGGGATGATCCTAATTTTCCTGGCATTGAAATACCTCGGGGAACCCTCAGTGACTCATCGAAACCCTTTTCTGCTCAACCAACTGTTCCACCATGCGATCAGTGTGGTTTATGGTTGGAGAGATACTACCTAGATGTGTTGCAATCCAGAATCCATGCTTTGGAAGATCAATTGGCAAAGCTCACTGGTCAGAATATGAAGGTGCAACCCACGGACAAGAAGCAACGAATTACTGGTTCAATTCTGTTAAAAAATGTCGAGTCGGCTACAACAATTGTCAATTCGAAATTGACATAGCCTCAACAACCGTGCTGGTATAACTTTCACCCATTTATATGGCGTATTCATAAACTCTGTACATCATTGACTTGCTCTATCACATAAGCATGCACTGCTGTATATAATTTGTTTTGGTAAATCGAATTTTGTTTGGATTTGGTTTTGTTTCTATTAAATCATAATAGGGATTTGTTTGTTTTAAATCGATTGCGATTGAATATTCTGTTGCAAGTTGTTTTGCATTTCTATTTTGGAACACGATCTATGTTTTAATCCAAATCGGTTATGAAGCACATAAACGATGGTTGTCTATTACAATTTTATTTAAATATGACTTTGACCAGCCTGGATACGTTTTGGATTATGTTTAAAAAAAGGTTTTGTTTTATAGTTAGCCAAATCGTGAAGTGATTCAAATTGTAACAGTCATACAACTCCCAGCCATTCAATTTGTTGTGGTAAGTTGACCCTGTTCTATTTTGAATTGGAATGACAGTGTATTTTCAGTTACGAATGGATTTGCAAAACAAAAATGATCATGCCCAGGATGATGAATTGTTCTATAATTGGCTCAGACCCGATTTTATTTGATTTCTGTCCAGCTTATGGTTATCAATGCTGTTGGATCTTGACTATGTTACACCCAGCAATCGAAATCCATGGCGATTTTTGGTCAATACTGTTACACCGGTTTTGTTTAGACTACATCGTAACAACCGTCCCATATTCGATTACAACAAGATGAATCTTATGCATAATCTCTACAGCTCGCCTATCTTTACTGTTGATTGAAACGACATAAGATTTATGTATATTGTTACAGCTGTAACAAATCTATTTTGTGTTCAATTGATATCGATTATAATTATGCTATGGCAAATCATATCTTATATGATTTCAATTCTGATTGTATTGATTAATATTCTGGTCGATTATGGTTTTATTGATTACGATTACATCGTATCTCATATGACTCGAATCACTGCTTAATTTTGTTTGATACGAAACAGGCCTGTCAAGGTTTGACCATGTTTTATGGTAAGTGAAAACAGAGCATT
>SNQJ01S0074953.1:36680-73860 GCA_010110895.2 Picea sitchensis
TAGTTTAGTTTGTTTTATTTACTTTAGTTAGATTACTTAGCTCAGATCAATTTCTCTCTTTGGTTTTCATAGAAGACCTTAGAGCGGCCAACGGAGTCGTTAAACTCGTTAGGGTGGTCCATTCCAAATGGCTTGGGTTATTTAGACAACCCCGGACCGGTTCCACTCTCCCAGTTGATGGACGATCAATTTCGCCCGTCAACACATAATTGCTTCTGACATCTATTATCATTCTGTCAATTTAATGCTACTATTTATTGTCATTCTTAAAGCATTATTGAGGCATACTTGTTGTAGTTATTGCTAAATATTAATTGCTTTTAAAAATATCTATATTGTTGCAGTTCTATATCAACTTGTTTATTTTTCAAAATTTTATGGTTTTATGA
This sequence comes from Picea sitchensis, assembly GCA_010110895.2. Classification (NCBI taxonomy): domain Eukaryota; kingdom Viridiplantae; phylum Streptophyta; class Pinopsida; order Pinales; family Pinaceae; genus Picea; species Picea sitchensis. The sequence continues at coordinate 37,070 of SNQJ01S0074953.1, forward strand.
AGCATTAACATCATATGATACTTGCAAATTGAATTTCTTTTCTACTTGTTGTCTTGTTCTGGGCATGTACACTTAAATTATCTTTTTCTTCATCTCAGTAAAACCTTAAAATTTTTTATTAGAGTGAATTGTGAGAGGGGTGGGACTTTCTTATAAATTTTACCTTAGCCTTGTCAAACCCCCAGGTCACTGGGGACGTCTCCCCTGGGGTACTATGATATAATCCTAAATAGAAAGAGGCATCCTATTAAGGTGACAGTTATAGGTTATCCTCCTTTTTATGCCAATTGAGTATCTACTTTCCATTTGGCTTTGGGAAAGTACACATTGCATGATAACATTTTGGCACCATTTCCGGTGAGCACTGAGTCAATTTTCCTCAAGATGACACTTTTTCGGTAAGCATTTCTCAAAATCATTTATTTAACAAAGCTTATCTGGTGACTCCATTGAGGGTGATCCCATCATCCCTTTAATAGTTTCAAGAAAATTATTTGGTGACTCCACAAAGCTCAGGAAGGTATACCAACCCTCCTAAGTGCCTTAGAAGAAAACCTCCTTGAAACTCTCCTATAGTAAAATCATTATTTGGAGGCAATATTCTTTTAAACACAATGTATAGCACTGGAACTTAGACTGTTAATCTAAACCAAGCTAATATCCAGAAAAAATGGTCATCCAAGCTCTTCAAACCGTTAGACATGAAAAACATACCGGGATATCCTAGGCAAATGCCCCCTAAGTATGAAAAATGTTTGCCTAAATTCATTATTAATGATGTAGTCAACATTGAGGAACATATGAGCAATTTTTGGGCCTTCTTTTAGCTTCATCCCATCAATGATGATGATGAGGATTTATCTATGAAATTGTTCTCTGTTACCCTCCATGATGGTGCTAGAATATGGTACAATGGTCTCCTTGATGCTAGTATTATAACCATGGATAAGTTGGAGGAAATATTCCTCAAATGATGGAGTGTCAAGGAAGACCCCAACATGTTGTTGATAAGGATGAATAACATCATGAAACAAGAAAATGAAACTATTAGGGAATTTCATGATAAATTTGAAAACTTAGTGCAAAAAATCCCAGTGAGCCATCATCCTTCAGACAATTTCCTTCTCTTTCTTTACACCAAATACTTTACAGGATAGATGGGATTTATCCTCAGAGATAAATCCCATAAAACAATCCAAGAATCCCAAGAGATAGCTACAATGATTGAAGACAATCTATCATCATCTAGAGTTGATCCTTTCTCTGCCCCAAGAGTCAAAGTGGATGTTAAAACTAAGATAGTACATAATGTTGAACCTACCTCAGATATTAGCACTAGCTTAGAAAAGCTACAGTTGACTGTAGATGGCATGGTAAAAATCCAAGAGTTAATGATGAATAGGATTGTCAACTTGGAAAGATCTCAACAACAATCCCCTAGGGTTCCTTACAAAGGGTGATTCCAGAAAGGAACTCAAGATTTTAGACAGAAAAATGATCAAGAAGTTCCTAATACTTTATCCCCCAAAAATATGGTAGATAAAAACCCTTGGTGCTTACAGTGCAAAGACTCACATTGGGAGCATGGAGGTGATAAACAACCTTGACCAAGAGTCGAGAGAAAAGTTGAAGAAGCAAGAATTCCAAGTGTACACTAGGCAAAAACAAATGAACCAACCATTCTCTACTAGGCCTGTAATTTTACAAACAATACCTCCACCTATGAACATACTTATTCCAAAAAATCCTCCCAAAACAGACAAGGTGGATTTGAATTTTGAATTTGAATGTGCATTGGAAAAAATGCATGTAACCATTCCACTAATGGAAGTCATCAAGGTCCCATCTGTAAAAGAAAGGTTCGATTTTTTTTTCAAAGTATCAGATGAACCAATGGACCCTCCTATCATGTTACAAGTAGACCATTTTAGGGTTCAGTAAGATGGGAACCCACCTTTCTTCATAACTTTATTGGTTAATAACAAATGCCTTAACAATTGTATGCTTGATTCAGGAGCAGGTGCTAACATGATGTATTTGAAGGTCATGGAGAAATTAGGCCTAAAGGCCACATGACCTTACAGGAATGTGTGTGGGTTTGAATCTAGGTCCATACCCACTCATGGGGTAGTGGAAAACGTTGAAGTATTCCTTGGAAGATATCCTGAGAGAGTGATCCACATAAATATTGTGGTTGTGGATGTCCTAGATGTATGGTGAATTCTGTCATCCAGGAAGTTTGATACAATGTTGGGAGGCACCTTAGAAATGGATCTAACTTACATTAATGTTCCTATTAATGAAGGGACAAGAAGTCACCTCCCAAATGTGCTAATGGCCAAGGTCCATGTGCAGGAAATTGATGATGATGTTGAAACTAGAAAGACACATGAGCTAATCAAGGAAATCCTCCCTGTATTTTCTCCCGAGGATTTACCTTTTTCTTCAAAGGAAGACTTTGATAAAATACAATGGCCAAATAAGGAAGACTACCAACAAATTCTATAAAATTACAAGGACAAGGAAGTGTTGATGATTATAGTTGCATGAGACATCCTCTAGGACACAGACTGCGTGATTCGGCTTGCGAGAGAGCCCATGAGTTGGGTGTGCCCATGAGATGGGTGTGTTGGCCCTTGACCAAGTTTTGGGAGTTTCTTGATCATGTTGACCTATTTTAGGACTTCAACAGTCTGTCGAAGGAGGAGCGCAAGATGAAGCGGAGATCATGGGATCGCAGGCCTCTTTTGGGTCTCTTTTTGGGTTTTTGGGAATATGTAACGGGAAAAGGATGTCATCCCATGGGTTTACCCATGTTTAGGCCTATTTTGTAATGTATAAATAGATACCTAGGCGATGTAGGAAAGAGCCAATGAGCTAATTTCCAAGTGCAAGTAATAGTTGTATATGCTCTGTGCATGCTGTGTGAGACTTGCAAGGCTAAGTGCAAGTGACTTTAAGAGAATGAGTAGAAGCTTTTGTGCTGTAACCTAACTCGGGGAAGGAGGATCTGGTGAAGTGTGCACAGATATCCTGTCCTATGCGGAGTGGGGTTCCTGTGGCTCTGTGCATGTAGATGACTGATTGAAGATAATAAAGAAGAAGAGTTGGTGGATGTAGCCCCAGGATGGGGGTGAACCATGTAGACTCTATGTTATCTTTCTTGGTGCTTGTCTGAATGTGTTTATGTCTTCTTGATTAGTGATTTGAGATGATTAGATAGATCTGCTTATGCTCAGTGCTAATGATGTATGGAATGTTAGATCTAATATACATGAATATGCTCAATTCTTGATCAATTACGTCTGATCTATTTTACTTATGCTAAGTGCTCATATATGGTAGATTACTGTGAATACTGCGAGGATTTGTTTTATCAGCGAAGTAGACAATGATTGCATGTTAAAGAACTGATGGTGCTAAGTGCTCTACTAAGTTGTATAATCACAGATCTGTGTCCTAGCTAAGGTTGCAGACACTTGAGTCCTGCAACCACCCCTGCCTCTACCTCGGGTGAGACTTCATCTGCTTCGTAGGTGTTGCTGAAAGGGCCGATAGTTAGGGTTTTGTTGGTGTGCTCTTGTAGCATTGAAACTTGGGTCTGCCCCTATTCCAACAAATGGTTTTTTTGCCGGGACCTAAAACTGTGATTGTTGGGAATTGAGAAAGAGGAGGCTTTGTGCATAGATCTGTGCCCTAGTGTGCAGTATTTTACTTGACCTGTGAAGCTTTGTTCTAAAGAGAGAAGGCCAGATCTGAGGGAAAGAGGCCAGATCTGAAGGAAAGAAGCTCGATCTGAAGAAAGAAGGCCAGATCTGAAGAAAAGAAGCAAGATCTGAAAGCTTTGTTCTCTAAGAAAGGTAAAAGAGGAAACTTCTCATTAAAAGAGGTAAGATCTGCAAGCTCTGTGCTCTGTGCTCTGATAAAGGTAATAATAGTTAAAAAAGTTTTAGATATGGAAGCTTTGTGCTTTGTAAAAGTAATATAAGTGGAAATTTTTGTTTCTAGAGTATGGATCTAGGTATATCTGATAGGTTTTGTCCTATTTTGAAATCTAGGGTATTAATATATGAAAAAAGGTTTGATATGAATAGATCTGATAAGAATAATGAAAGATATGTTATACCTATGCATAGAAACAATGTTTGGACTAACAAATCGATGCAGGATCCTAGAAAAGAATTTGTTGTAGGTTAGCTACCATGATCCTAGTGCGCAGTACAAAAGAGGCTGGGGATCATTGAAAATAAAGAAAGGATTAACCCTCTTTTATAGTTGTAGAAGACTAGGAAACCTTGCTAAGGAATTCCCTGGCAGAAGACCTAGTGGTATTTGCTATAAGGCTATGGACCACGAAGTGTTGGATTGCCATAGAATGATCACTAAGATTGAAGGAATGAATTTGAATCAAGAAAACCCTAAGGTAGATCCAGAAAAGGCAGAACCCTAGAAAGACTCAGAGAAAGTATTTCTACAAATGAGAGAAACCCTGAATGACCACCGACATGTCAGCTTATCATAGATATTCAAAGAGAAGGAATGCATCGAAGCAAGAATAAGAGACTTCTACATTGAATGTGTTTTGGATGAGGTAACACAGATGAATATTATGCTAGAGAGAACCTGGGATGCTATAGGAAGGCCTGCTATGATCCCTTCCCTATGAGGAATAGGTTTATTCAAAGGAAATCTAGTAAACCTATGTGGAAGGCTCACTTGGATACCTATGACTGTCAATGGAACTTCGAAAGAAGAAGACTATGAGATTATTAAATTTTTTGAAGATAGCGCCCCATTTACCATGATAATAGGAAAACCTTGGATTGATAGAGATCAAGCTAGACGAAATGAAAAAGAAGAAGTTTTGGAACAAAAGAAGCAAGAGTTAAAAGACTTTATGACCAGAAGGATTGATCACTTGATTAAGGAATAGGAGAGAAGATCACAGATATCTAATACTATAATCCCAGATGTCAAAGCTAAGAGAACACTAGAGGATCCTTAAGAGATTGAATTACCTATCTCAGACACAGAAGAAGTATTACCCAAGAACCCTAGGAAATAATTTCAACAGCATGAAGTAACTAAGACCAAAGAAGAAAAGAATCAAAATGAGAAAAGAATTACCAAGAGGAAGCTCACTGAAAAGAATGATAGAAAGTTAAGAAAGAAAAGGGATAATACTGAAAGGTTACACGAGGTTCTAGAGGAGGCCTCGCAGAAAGAAAATTTACAGAAATTGAGCTTCACCAGGATATCAGAACAACGACATATGGCACTTTGCCATGATGAAGAAATATAGTCATTGGGACCGATATATCCATTCGAATTCTTCTCTAAACGGAAAGAAAGGAAATAAAGGTTCACCATCAGACCATTGGACCGCGCTATAACAGAAAGAATGGAGTTAATGAAGCCTTCATATCCATTCCAAGCAATCCGTTACAGAGTTTTCTATTTATCCCACCACGCCATGCAACGAGAACACTTTTTATAATTGAGAATTTATGCTCGTGGCCTTGATTAAGATTTCCCAGTGACCACTACACATTTTCCTTCTACCCTATTGTAGTGCCCACATTACTTTGAGAACCCGAGATATCCATCCCGAGCGTGTATGTCCGAATATCTCACTGTTGAAGAAGAAACTGCGACATAAGTTATGATCAACTTAATGACTGAAAGAAACATGTCAGGGAGAGGACTGTCTATAGGTGTACATGCATCATCGATGCGAGGAGTGAAAACCTCTCCGTTGATTGCTCGAGCCATCCCATCTCGACCAACCGACGAAAAGAGAAATAAGCATAGAGACGATATTGTGAATGTTAAACTAATTCCAAGCATTCTACCTACTTATCTACCACCTTTGAGGGGTGCCATCACTCGTGACAGTGTACCCCACAAATTTGAGTATGCTTTGATCACTGCATACCTTCCGAAAGAAGTGTGTGCATTTCGTGCAGACCAAGATAAGCTCACCACATTGAAGTTCAATGACTTCAATCTCGATGACAGGAAGGTTGTTGATATTGAGAGGGGAGTGAATTAGTATCAAGTACAATTTAAAACCTTTTTCAACTTATACTTAAACTATTCAACTATATCCAATGAGAAATGAACAATAGTATAAGAGTTACACCAATACACCACAATACACCATGAAGAACAATAGTATAAGAGTTACACCAATACACCACAATACACCACGTACAATATATGAGAAATAATCAATAGTTATTGTTCAAGGGAAGTATATCTCCAAAGGTAGCTACAGCCTTTCCAAATGTCAAGGGAGGGATAAACCCCCAAGAGGAAGATAAACTCCTCCAATATCAAGAGATATTTGAACCTCCATAATTTGCCCCTTCATTCCACCCAAGAATATATGAGATAACAAACTCTTTACATTAAATCATCACCATCAACCAATCATCACATAGAACTGATAATGCTTCCCGAGAGATCTCTTCAATTTCTACAATTCTTCTTCTTCAATTCTTGGAGTACTCTGATCCTATATATAATATTACTCAATGTATTCTCTGAAACTCCTCCAAGTTTCACTCCTTGAATCCTCCCCAAAAAGAAGTTATAGAAAGAATGGTAGACTTTATTCAATTCTGGTCTATTTAGGAGACTGAAATTGTATAGAATGCCCCACGCTCAATATTTAACATACGATTCTGAAACTCACACACACAAAACTAAATTTTGTACTCTTTACAATGAATTTTTTCCCACATCATTTGGATTCTCTATGAAGAAGTTATGACTTTTTTACCCGGAACACCTATTTATTGAATGGCTTCAGGACTGGTCACAAACCCTATCTTCCACAGAGTGTATCTCCATAGTTATAGATAATCAAGAGCTGAACGTTTTACCAGAGGTACCTTGATATGTCTTCTCAATACCATAGTGATTTCACCATCTGAATTGTTCTAGAAAAAAGGTTATAGTAAAAATGGTAAGACGACCTGAAAATAACATACCTTAGAACACATCACCAAAAGACTTCATCCTCCCTTGAAAACCGACCTTCTTTTCTTCTTATTACCTCTGAAATTCGACTTGTTTCAAATGAATGTATAATGATGTTCATTTATACCATTTATGTCACTTCCTTTTAACATTAGGGACGACCTAACACTTTCTTATTTTGTAATTCGTTTCTTTAATTATCTTCAAGGCCTACATGTACTTCCTTCTTCAATTCACTTTGTCATCTTCAAAAATTCATTTCTCCTCAACCATGAGGATCCACATGACATGAAACATACCACTGGAAACAACATGATGTATACTATCCATCCATGGGTGTTGTATCTGCATGTGAATTTTCCTTCATGTCCAAATACCTTCATCAATCTTGCGGTCCAAAACCCATGACTAGGGTTGACATCAATGACAACAACCAATATTCCAACAAAGTTTACATTATGCTCACCCCTCATAAATATCTGAAGCGAACCAAAGGAAATAACTCCAAGATTATCCCTCAATCATGGACCCATAACCTCACATAGTCAACCCTACTTAATGTAATGAATATTCCTCGCTTCGGGAGGTATCAAGAAGTGAACGCGTGCATCAAGTTGTTGCTTTCCTTCTATCATCGAGGATACTTATGGTTGAACCACCGCATCATAGTGGATTTGACTTTGATCAATCAGATCACATGGCTAAGCATGCAGGGCCTCGACCCACAAGATTTTTATCCTGAAAAGACCGCAGATCACGCCCTCACCCAGAGGATAAAGGATACTTATGGAGACGTGGAGAAGGGAACGTGAGGCTACAAGGTAGCTTCTATCCAGAGTAGTGAAGTGTGCCTTGCCTGTCTGTTGATTGCAGGCAGGCTAGTTCGCAAGAAATGACCGACCCAAGTGACCAGATTTGTAGTAGACCTCGCAGGGAAGTGCACGAAGGGCCTACATATGAATTGGGCCAAATACTTGGTGAACGAGCTAGAACTGGATTGCAGGGAAGCGCAGGGCCAAGGGTATGAGTTCCATTGTAGCTAGCTGCTCATATTAATAGCTTTCATCGCATGGGAGATGCAAGAAGGTGCAACCTTCCAAGATGTTGAGCCCTTTGAACCACTAGCCATGAAGTTTTGTACGCTATGGTATTCCAGTGACATGAACAAGCAGTGGCAGTCCAATGCCATCTTCCAAAATTATTACAACCAACTAAATATCAAAATCTAGGATATGCCTCGTATCACCCCGAACACACTTCACAGATTTAGGCCATTGATGAAATTCATCGCAGACCACCACTTCATCTACATCACACCGCGCGTTGATGAGAATCACCAATAGTTGCAGTCCTATTACAAACTAATAGAGGAGTAATTATAATATATTACTATAGAGTGGTCGACAAACCTTCTTATCCCAGTTGACCCCGCAGAGCTCTCTAATGTTGATAGTCCAGAAGCCGTGTACGATACACCTGGACAAAGAAAGACCAAGAAGAATGAAGAAGCCCAGGATGCCCACAACACTTCAGCACAAACTCCTTCTATCTCACCTGAGCATGGAGGTGATGGTGGAGAGATAGATGGCACCAAAGTCGAACAGAAGAAAGTCAAGGTCACATCACCAAGAGACGAAGATGATCCCTCAAAGAAAAGGAAGGTTTCCACTTCGAAACCTTCTTCAAGGAAGAAAATGAAAGCAACTAGAATCAAGTTTGAGACCACCCTAACCTCAGATGACTTTGAATTGATTGTCACTGCACTGAACGATGCTTCGCTGGAGATAGCAAAGAAGTAGGAAGCAAAGAAGGAGGAGATGTTCAGTCTGATCAAGGTCGAATTTCAAGAAGTACAACATGCACTACAGTCCAGCCGTGCATTTTCCACTGCACCTCTACCAACAGGAACATCAGAACTGGGAGATGAGGCAACTCAACTCCACTGGATTGCTGATACGGTTGAATCTCGCCTTCGACGAGCACAGGAGGAAACATCACAAGCCACCTAGGATCTGACACAAGCATAGGGAGATCTGCTAGAACAATGCAGTAATGCAGAACAAGAGAAGCTTGCTATGCAAGGGAAGTTTGATGAAGAGAAAATAGAGCTATAGCAAAGCAAGGGATAGTTGCTTGCTGAGAAACTTTAAGTTAAGGAAAGGGTCAACAGAGCACTTTTCTCTGTGACAATCGTTGAAGTACAGACTGAAGAACAAGTTCCACAATAGGTGGCACAACTCAAAGAGGTAATCCAGAAGCTCCAGTAGTGCATCGCATATCTAGAACTCCACGTTGTACCTGAAACCCCTCAGAAGATAAGAGACCAGCAAGAAGCAACTACTCGCAGTGCAGTTGGTAGATTAAAAGCTTTTGCCTTGGAGTGCAAGCAGCTAAGTAACCAAAGTGCCTAGACATACGAAAACCTTACAGAGAATCTAGAATTACAAGTGCTAGATTCGTAGCTCCAGGAAGCAAAACAACATGCAGATACACTACAGGCACAGCTGAAGGCCCTATCAATAGTAGATAGAATGAAGAGGTGTCATGAACAATAAACATCACAAAAACAAATCTATATTCTTCAAAGTAAAGTGATGGAAGTCAATCAATGAATTCAACCTATGAAAGACAAGGCATGTCTACTATTTACAGAGGTTAAGAGCCAAGGAGAAGAGCTAGACCAGGTCGTCCTCACAATAGAATAACGTCTAGAAGGACCGGTGAATGACACAGTAATCCAAGAACTCGCCTAGCAAGAGGCCACAACAAAGCAGCAAGTCAAAGAAGCTCGGGCCAAGCTTGAAGTGTTCAAGGTAGAATTGGTTAGATCAGAGTGACTCGAGACGAGTCACAAGTGAGTGTTAGGGGCCTGTTGGACCTTGACCAAGTTTTGGGAGTTTCTTGATCATGTTGACCTATTTTGGGACTTTGAAAACCTGTCAAAGGAGGAGCACAAGAAGAAGCGGAGATCATGGGATCTCAGGCCCTTTTTGGGTCTCTTTTTGGGTTTTTGGGAATATGTGATTGGAAAGGGATGTCAGCCCATGGGTTTACCCATGTTTAGGCCTATTTTGTAATGTATAAATAGATACCTAGGTGATGTAGGAAAGAGTCGATGAGCTAAGTGCCAAGTGCCAAGTGCAAGTAATAGTTGTATATGCTTTGTGCATGTTGTGTGATATTTGAAAGGCTAAGTGCAAGTGACTGTAAGAGATTGAGTAGAAGATTTTGTGTTGTAACCTAACTTGGGGAAGGAGGATCTGGTGAGGTGCAGACAGATCTCCTATCCTATGCAGAGTGGGGTTCATGTGGCTCTGTGCATGTAGATGACTGATTGAAGATAATAATGAAGAAGAGTTGGTGGACGTAGCCCCAGGATGGGGGTGAACCATGTAGACACTGTGTTATCTTGCTTGGTGCTTGTATGAATGTGTTTATGTCTTCTTGCTTAGTGATTTGAGATGATTAGATATATTTTATTATACTCAGTGCTAATGATGTATGGAATGTTAGATCTAATATACATGAATATTCTCAGTGCTTGATCAGTTACATCTGACCTATTTTACTTATGATAAGTGCTCATATATGGTAGATTACTGTGAATACCGTGAGGCTTTGTTTTATCAGCGAAGTAGACAATGATTGCATGTTAAAGAAATGATGGTGCTAAGTGCTTTAATAAGTTGTATAATCAAATATTTGTGTCCCATCTAAGGTTGCATACACTTGAGTCCTGTAACCACCCCTGCCTCTACCTCGGGTGAGACTTCATTTGCTTTGCAGGTGTTTTCAAAAGGGCTAGTAGTTAGGGTTTTGTTGGTGCACTCTTGTAGCGTTGAACCCTGGGTTTACCCCTGTGACAATAGGGTGTGTTTTTATTCTCAAAGATGAGGATGGAACATTGTGTGCCCCTGTGTGGGGTGAGAAAGCCCATGAGTTGGGTGTTCCCATGAGATGGATGTGTCATTCTCTCTGAGACTGAGATGAAACGATGTGTACCCCTGTGAGGGGTGTAGGAGCCCATATGATGGGTTTACTATTCTCCTCTGTGTAGAGAGTTGAGATGATGTGGTACTCCAGATGATTCTCCTGTTAGACGTAGTGAGATATAGATCTGTTTATTAGGACATCATTGTGGATGATCACAGGTGGACGTGATCCTAGTGGCCTAGCACTAGTGAGTGTGTGTCCAGATGATTCTCTTGTGAGATGCAGTGAGATAGAGATCTATTGACTTGGACATCCCTATGGATGAGCACAGGCGGGCATGCCCCTAGTGGCTAAGCACTAGTGGGTGTGTGATATCCCTTTCTATATTTTCTAAGAGTAAGATTTACCTGTAACCCTAATTGTGATGTAAAGGGTACATGTAAGCCCCACCATAAAATGAAAGATAATTAATGTAAAAGATAATTGATATTGTAATTATTAATTATATTCTAAGTTATTGAGGTTGGACCTATTGTGCCAATAGACACATAATTTGATGTGATAAGTATTGTATAAATAAAGGTGAATCCTGATTGAGGAAACAAACTTATCATTGTGTCACCTCATGATTTCAGAAGTTGTGGTCTAAAATTATGAGAATTACGACACCCTATTGTGTGCTAGGTTTGGTCATGGTGTGGGAGGTCTTTCTCTTGAAGAATATAGAAAAGGATTAGTTGGGTTTTCTTCCCTTGTTGAGAAGGGTTTCCCAGGATACTTCTTGTGTCCTTGTGCATGGTTATTCTTCTTGTGATCTTGGTTTACTGCAGTTAACTAATGTATTGTTGCAATATTTATGATTAAGTTCATGCTAATGATAAAATTAATTAAACCTCATACTTGAGCTAAACCATAGTGAAAATTATACATGGTATCAGAGCAGTACTTGAAGAAAACCATATGCATAGTAAACGGATGGCAGCCATGGGAGTTTTTGGATTGATAAGAAAGGGTCCAAACCCTCAGTCAAATTTTGTGGTCAAGGATGAGGCTGGTTACAAGCCTCTAAGGCACACCTGTAGCAACACATGTTCTTGTGCTTGAAAAATAGAGAATGGCCAAACGTTTCTCCTTAAATTCCAAGGTGAAGGTTAAGTCTCTAACCACAGGCCGCACATGTTGATCCCTATCCATAGAATTTAAGAAGTACCCATAGGCCCGGTGGGGTAATCTTTGAGGTAGCCGAAAATCCAAGAGAAATCATAACCACAGACTCAAAAGAATTTACAGACCAATTTTTTAAAGGTCAAAATCCGAGGTGAATTTCTATGACAAATGTAAGGCTATAGGGTAAATTTTCTGAGGTACATTCCAAAAAATGTATGGTAAATTTCGAGTTAAATTATAGTAGATTTATGACTGATTTCTGAGGAAATGTAATAATCTACTAACAGCAGTAAGAGAACCATGGTTTATACCTATTCTGAGAGAGAATATAACAACAAGAAGGGTGTTGGTATGCAACCCCTTTGGACCCCATTGATGGCATAGGAAGAGGGTACCGCTCCAAGTAGTTTTATTGGCTATGCAGACTTTGGAATTAGTATCCTACAGAACCTAAGAGATTGATGACTCTAATCTGGTGGAGATTCATTATCTCTCATGACTACCACATCAAAATCAAGTTCTAAGGATTATTAAGTGAAGAATGAAGTACCCTTTAGGGTGGATGTTATGAAACATATAATTGGAGGATGTCCATCTTGTCTTTGAGAATAGCACCCAGACAACTTGATATCCAAGAGTTATGAATAGTCATGAAAGATGCATCGTTATGAGGGAATTTTATCCAAAAGAACTCAGAACTAATATAGATGTATCCTCAGCAGAATTTCAAGAGTCAATAGGTGGAACACCTAGGATTAAAATGATGAACTGGAAGGAAGAGGACGTCAAGGCAAGGAATACAATCATCTAATCAATCCCTTACATTGAAGGGATAGCTTCAAAATAACAAGATGAAAAAAGGTGACATCGTTGCTACCTTCTTCATGAAGATGTCATAGGACAAAGATCATCTAGGTTCCATTGGAGAAATCATATCAGCACCCTCAGATATGCACTTGTATATATTATTTGTATCATTGTCATGAGGATACTTGCAAGAGGAAGGAACCTTTGTTGAAATCATGGATCCAGAGGGATCTCAGTGCATTCAAAGGAACAACACACTAGAAGTGAAGACTCCAGGTTTGATTGTTTTAATTATCGTGCCCCTAAACTATATTTCTAAAGTTTCTACATTACAAGTAGGTGTTGTAGCTGTGACAACAACCCTTAAATTGTTTTGATTCTAGAGATGTACTCATGAATCTCCTCTAGGAGATATTTTTTTCTTGTTTCCTTTCGTTTGTTTTCTTGTTCCAAGTAGGTTAAAAACAAAGGAATATGTTTATCATTCAGACTTCAGAGGGAGTCACTTGAATCAGAGGGAGTCAAAACTAATTAAGAAGAAGTAAAAACAATACCTTCTCCCCTTCAACAGTTAAGAGGGAGACAATTATTGATCCAGTTGCTCCAGTTGATATTCCTAGAGACATTGTAGTAGGCCATAAAAGGCTTGTCTGGGATTGACAAAATATGAAAGAGACAGAGGAACATGCAGCTCCTCAAGGAACATTCCGAGAGAGAAAGCGACCAAAAGGTTTTCGAGATATTCTTCATCCATGCGCCACATCATTGATTCTGAGCCTTCTTGTCATGGAGAAGCTATAGGTAAGAAGGTATGACAAGATTCCATGACATAAGAATATCAATCTATCTTGAAGAATTATGTATGGGATATTGTTCCAAGACTAAAAGGAAACTCTATAGTGAATTCCAAGTGGATCTATAAGATCAAGCATGGAGTTGATGGAAGTGTTGAGAAATACAAAGAGAGATTTGTAGCTAGAGGATTCTCATAAGCAGAGGGAATTGACTATGATAAGACATTTTATCTGTACTATCTGTTATCACATATAATTGTAAGGGGGTGTTTTTCCTAAGGATTTGGCCCTTGGGCGGAGAAAAAGCGAGAAAAGGGATTTTAAAACCCACCATATGCATTTTATCCAAAGTTGAGTTGTATGAAGGTGGGGGATAGGTGGCAACAGATCATCATTTCAATGACTCACGGAGTGGAAAAGTAAAAAGGGAAGAGTCATGAGGAATCACGAAACATGAAGTCACGAAACAATCTAGTTCGTCTATTACAGAAGGACACGTGGTGCAAGATCATCCTGGAGAAAGTCATTTCGGAAAAGCTCGAGTGAGAAATGTCAATAGTCGAGGTCTCGAAATGCCGATAGTTGAGATCTCAAAATGTCGATATTCATCTAAGATGTTAATCTAGGAAATCCATGGACCGTCGATCTGGTGAAGTTAGGAATCAAAAGAGGGGAGGTGAGTAGTCTTTCAACTTCCTGACACACAAAACCCTGAATACGATGAAGATTAGATCTAGGCCATCCAACCTGAGGGGAATGTGGTGGAAGATAATGTCAAATCATGATTTCACGAGTCAGAGGTTTCAACATGGATCATGGTGCAAGTTCCCAAAACGAGAAATCATGAAGCGGACAGAATTGAGCCTAGGGTCACAACCTATGGTTAGGTGGAAGGTGTTGCCAGGAGGAAAGCACCCATCACGAGGAGCCTCAATCATTGGATGCATAGTAGATCCAACCGTCGATCTGAGTAGGGCCATTTCACATATCGGGTATTGGGATATTATGGTCATGTGATGAAATAACCCCTGAAATGTGAAATCACGATGCGCCCAGGATTTGGGCCCATGGTCACAGCCCAAGGTTATATGGAAGCAGTTCTAGGAGTAAAGGTTGGAGCCCATAGTGTAGAGATGACCAAGATGGAGTTCCGAGGAAGAAATTGCAGCTGTTGGATGCAAAGCAGATCCAACCATCCATCTGATTCAGTCGATTTCGCGAGTTCAACCATTGGGATATTGGGAATCAAGTGCAGAGAGGACTCCCAAAGTGTGAAATCCCAAAATATCATATCAGATAATCTCTGGGTCATGGCCCGAGGTCGCATGCCGGTAAGGGTGTCAAATTCACAAGGCCTGCGCTAAAGGATGAAAGTGCCCATGTTTGTTGTAGAGTGAAACCGTCACAGTTTCAATATCATCGGGTGAGCTCGAAGAACCACTAGTAACACATAACAACTCCCTGAGTGTTCAGGTCTTATCCCAATCTCGATGAAGCAGTTAATGAAAGCAGGGGGAGGTGTTTGAAACCTCGCCTCACCCCATAAATGTAAATCATGGTAGAGTCGACCATGGAAAATAGAGCTGTCAGCCCATGGTACCCCTGCAAGTGGTTTTTCCTGCAAGCCCATGTTGAGCTGAGATCGCATCTGATAATGGGATACCTGCACAGTCTGATAGAAGAATATGTAGACAAATTTTTTTGAATGTAATAGCCAGGTCACATATCTCATGGTGGCGAATGGTTCTAAGTATAAATACTCGATTTTTATATTTTGTTATAGTCGATGGTTGAGCTAAGCTCCTGTATTATAAAGTTTTAATGAAGCCTCTGGTTCTCTGGTTATGTGTTTCCATTTGAGACTTCTTGTTTAATGACACTCTACTTTCTTATCATCCCTTTTTCTTTTTATATTAAAGACTCGGGCATGGGTGATCCATTCAAGTTGTTGTGGCTATATTGTAATGTATGTTTGATTGCAATGGTGTTATGACTTTTTCGGTTTCATTAAGTTTTGGGTTCAAGAGATCTTGTATTCAAAGATTTTCTTCCTTAGGCTGTTGGCAGATTGGATTTCCATAGCATACCTCTTTACTCTCCTCAAGTTCTTTCCCCTACTCACCTTTATTACAACTTACTGACTGAAGTTAGATCAATACCTCATATGCTTATGCATACCATCCCAGTTTTCTGAGTTAAAGTGACATAATCCTGAGGCTGAGTCCATTAGACCACCCTTAAATTGATTCATTTTGACATACAAAATGATGGGTACTGGAATTACCTCTACCAAAATCCAGAGGTGACTTCTAGTGCTAACATTTCTGGCACTGTTTCCAGGGATGAATAGAATATTTTCCCTAGGTAGAATGACAACAAACTTCTGATTCTGAAGGTGCATCAGACATCAGAACCTTTGAATATTGTGCTTGCACTTGGTGACTCTACTAAGGTGAATCCACTGTCTCGACTCCACTGTTGAAGTGTGGCTGCTTCTGGCCACACCTGGTAACCCCTGGGAGAAACACAACGATCAAATATGATCTTTAATGGTGAACAAAAACCAGACACACTCATGCTTCATATATTTCACCCGACGACTCCATGATTAAAGAATCGATCAGTGACTCCATTGGTTCAAAATGGAAAAAATCTTGGCTCAAATGTTTTCTCCCTTTAATTTTTCTTTTGTTCCTGGTTTTCCCAATGTTGTCCCTACTATGGATGAATGGGGTGATTATTTTCCCATATTTAGAGATCGCAAAGAGGACAACCCTGCTCAACATCTCCATGAGTTTCACGAACTCATGCATCAGTGGGAGATACATAATGAGGATGTATTAATTAATATGTTCATGTTCTCATTGGATGAGGATGCTCATGAGTGGTATCAATCCTTTCCCCCTGCTGGCATCTCCTCCCTGGAACAGTTTCATGCAACCTTTAATAAGCATTGTCAAAGGATTATTCCTCTGAGTTAATTTGTCATAATTGTTGTGAGGAATGTTAAGGCCATGATCAAGATATGTCTATGAGTATGCAGACCATGAGGAAGATGAAGATTCTTTGGGTGAAGTAATGGAGCTGGTAAAATCTATCTTTGCCAAACTAGAAAGGTTGGAATCTGAAGAAAGCGCAGAGGATTTTCCAGTCCTTGAGGAGGATGTTCTTGGAAAATCTACTGAGGATGATAGTGAAGATTTCATAGATGTAGAGGCCTTGCATTCTACTCCTAAGGTGCTTGTTTTCCCTAACCTTGATGATTGTTCGGATGAAGACAAGTAGAGCCCTACATCGTAGTTTGCTGACCAGAGGGGCAATCGACTTGTATATGACAACTACAAATCATATTCTGAGCTGGATATGCAGGATTTCCAAGAGGATACAATAGAGACTTATCCTCTATTCATTAAAGAAAAGCATTGTGAGGAAATCATCCATCCTGAGTAGCATGATGAAGAGAAGAGCTTTCCCATGGGTCCTATTTATGATGATTATGAATTTGACCCTTGGGAGAGAAAAGAAGAAGAACTAGAAGAACCAGAGGAGCAGCAGAATGGGCAGTTTATCTCCTGTCCAGAGCTTGTCAGTGAGAAACCATCACTTGGGAGCAGTCATCTTGAATCAAACTCTCACCCACCCGTGATTTCCAGAGACATCCAACAATTTGTGAGCAGTTGTGTAGCATAGAGGGCTATCTACTACCAATTTTCTGGAGTTTGTTGCTTGGCCTACGATCCTATGAAGGAATACAAGGAGTTGTATTTCCTTCATGTCTTGAAGCCTCCCAACTTTATCTTGACCTCAAAATTAGGAGGAAAGATGAAGGATGTGACTATTCTGCTATCATGGTTGCATTATCTGTTATCAATCATCGACAGAGTGAAGGAGCTTCCAATGAGGAAGTTACTTGAATGGATATGGTGGAAGTTTTCTTTCACCTAACATTGTGAAAAAATCAATTAGTTTAGGACTGTACATAAATAATCTCCTTGGAGCATGTAAGTTTATTTTTGTTTTTAACTTATCAAATTTTATGCCCCAGCAGGGTGTTTTGAACTCAACTCCATAGCCCAACAGAAGGCGACTGGAACTGCAAAAGGAGATCTTAGAGCCTCACAGGGAGGACTCTATCCCCCATGGAGCATAATGTTATCACATATAATTGTAAGGGGGTGTTTTCCCTAAGGATTTGGCCCTTGGACAAAGAAAATGCAAGAAAAGGGGTTTAAAAACCCACTGTATGCATTTTATCCAAAGACAGGGTGTATGAAGTTGGGGGATAGGTGACAATAGATCAAAATTTCCCTGACTCGTGGAGTGGAAAAGTCAAAAGGGAAGAGTCATGAGGACTCGCAAAACGTGAAGTCACGAAGTGATATGGGTCTTCCATTATAGAAGGACATGTGGCACAAGATCAGCCTAGAGAAAGTTGTTTCAGAAAAGCTCAAGTGACAAATGTCGATAGCCGAGGTCCTGAAATGTCGATATTCATCTAAGCCGTTAATCCAGGAAAGTTGTGGGCTGTCGATCTAGCGAAGTCGAGAATCAGAAGAGGGGAGGTGAGTAGTATTTCAACTTCCTGGCACACAAAACCCCGAATACAATGAATATTAGATCTAGTTCATCCAACTAGAGGGGCATGTGGCGGTAGATAATGCGAAATCGCAATGTCGTGAGTAAGAGGTTTCAGCATGGAGCAAGGCGCAAGTTCCTGAAACACGAAATCGTGAAGCGCCCAAAATTGAGCCCAGGGTCATAGCCTGTGGTTAGGTCGAAGACGGTGCCAGGAGGAAAACGCCCATCGCGAGGAGCCTCGGCTGTTGAATGCATAGCAGATCCGATCATCAATTTGAACAGGGCCATTTTTCATATCGGGTATCGGGATATTATGGTCATGCGATGAAAGAACCCCCAAAATGTGAAATCACGATGTGTCTAGGAGTTGGGCCTATGGTCACAGCCCAAGGTTATATGGAAGTGGGTCCAGGAGGAAAGGTTGGCACCCATAGCATAGAGCTAGCCAAGGTGGAGTTCTAAGGAAGAAATCACAGCTGTCAGATGCAAAGAAGATCCAGCTATCCATATGAGTCAGTCGATTTCGCGATTTCAACCATCGAGATATTGGGAATCAAGTGCAGAGAGGACTCCCAAAGCATGAAATCCTGAAATATCATATGGGATAAGCGTTGGGTCATGGCCTGAGGTCGCATGTTGGTAAGGGTGTCAAATTCACAAGGCTTTCACCAAAGGATGAAAACGCACGCATTCATTATAGAGTGAAACTGTCATGGTTTCAATATCATCGAGTGAGTTCAAAGAACCTCTAGCAGCACATAATAGCTCCCTGAGCATTCAGGTCTCGTCCCGATCCTGATGAAGAAGTTAATGAAAGTAGGGGGAGGTGGTTGAAACCTCTCCTCACCCCATAAATGTAAAGCATGGCAGAGACGACCATGGAAAATAGAGTTGTTAGCCCGTGGTACCCTTGTAAGTGGTTTTTCCTGCAAGCCCATGTTGAGTTGAGCTCACGTCCGACAATGGGATACATGCACAGTCTGATAGAAGAAGATGCAGATGCAAAGTTTTGAATGTAATAGCCAGGTCACATATCTCATGGTGGCAAATGGTTCTGAGTATAAATACTCAGTTTTGATATTTTGTTATGGTCGATGGTTGAGCTAAGCTCTCGTATTGTAAAGTTTTAATGAAGCCTTTGGTTCTCTGGTTATGTATTTCCATTTAAGACTTCTTGTTTAATTACAGTAAGCTTTCTTATCATCTCTTTTGCTTATAATATTGAATACTCGGGCATGGGTGGTCCAGTCGAGTTGTTGTGACTGTACTGTAATGTATGTTTCATTGCAATATTGTTATGATGTTTTTAGTTTCTTGAAGTTTTGGGTTCAAGAAGATCTTGTATTCGAAGCTTCTCCTCCTTAGGTTGCTAGTAGACCGGATGTCTATAGTAGACCTCTCCACTCTCCTCAAGTTCTTTCCCCTACTCACCTTTATTACAACTTACTGACTAAATTTAGATCAAGACCTCATCTGCTTATGCATACCAGCCCAATTTTCTAAGTTAAAGTGACATAATCCTGAGGCTGCATCCATTAGAACACCCTTAAATTTATTCATTGTGACATACAAACTGATGGGTACTGGGCTTACCTCTGCCGCAATATAGAGGTGACTTCTAGTGCTAACACTATCATCCATGAGTTGGAAACTACATTAGATGGTTGTAAAGACATCCTTTCTTAATGGTGAGATTGAGAAAGAAGTTTACATCAAGAAGCCAGTGGGATTCGTGACATACGATGATAAATCATGTGTACAAGTTGAATAAAGTCTTGTATGAAATAGATAAAGCACCTTATGTTGGGTACGAGAAGATGGATGGATTCTTGATGAGTTTCGATTTCAACAAGAGTGTTGCTGATCCAAACCTATATTATCATATTGCTGGAAATGAGTGCCTGATCTTCGTCCTATATGTGGATGATCTATTCCTTACCGGTTAAAAAAGACTTATTGCTGAATGCAAGTGATCATTGAATTCCATTTTTGAGATGAAGGATCTGGGTATGATGCACTACTTCTTGGGACTAGAAGTATGGCAGAAAATTGATGAGATTTTTCTAAGTCAAGGAAAATATACAGTGGAAATATTCGAGATGATGGACTGCAAATCCATGCCTACACCAATGATGATGAACTTGAAGAAGATGAATGAGGCTTCTTCTGATTCAGATGAGATTGATCCACACGTGTACCAACAACTGATTGGATCATTGATGTATCTGGTTAACACCAGACCTTATATATGATATGCAGTGAATTTTATTAGTCAATTCATGAGTCAGCTAAGACAAAATCAATGGATAACAATGAAGCATTTATTGAGATATGTACGAAGAACTGTTGGATATAGCCTGAGATATGCCTCTAGTGTAGACTTGAGCTTGCAGAGATATGCTGATGTAGATTGGTAAGGGAGCACATTGGATCAGAAGAGCACATCCGTTTGATGTTCTTACCTTGGGGTCTTTCATGGTTTCCTGGTGAAACAAGAAACAAAGCTTTGTGTCCTTGAGTACCATAGAAGTAGAGTATGTAGCATTAGGTGTGGCATTCCGCGAAGCAGTGTGGCTTCACAAGCTCCTAACATATTTATTTGATCATGATATGGATCCTACCATTATTCATTGTAATAAATAGAGCTATGTGAATCTCTCTAAGAAACCTGTGTTTCACGATAGATCGAAACACATTGAGATAAAATATCATTATATCAGAGATATGGTGCAGAGGAAAGTAGTACACGTGCAACACCTTCCTACACATGAACAGATTGCAAATATCTTCACCAAACATCTTGCCAAGATGAAGTTCGAGTACTTCCGTGAGAGACTTGGCCTGGTGGAGAATCACTCCTTATCTGAGAGGGAGTGTTGATGATTACAACCAAGATGGAGTTCGAGTACTTCTGTGAAAGACTTGCCCTAGTGGAGAATGCCTCCCTATATGAGAGGGAGTGTTGATGATTACCGCTACGTGAGACATCCTCCAAGAGACAGATTGAGTGAGTCGGCTTATGAGAGATCCCATTAGTTGGTTGTTCCCATGATATGGGTGTGTTGTTCCTCTCTGAGATGAATATGGTGTTAAATTTGGTAGCATCAACATTCATTCTCCAATGAGAGGCCATATGGGCCACCCTGAGGCTAGCCAGGGAGATTTGGAGAATCAACCAGTCTTGTGAGGTATTGAAAAAATCCAGGGGAAATGTACAACCTCTGTGAGTCAAACCAAAAATTAGGATGAACGAGATTCTATATGAGTCTAATGCGAAAGTCAGGGGGAACGTACAACCTTTGTGAGAATAGAAATTTTAGTGCAAAAGTCAGGGGGAACTTACAACCTCTGTAAGCATAGATAGACTAGTGCAAAAGTTAGGGGGAACATACAACCTCTGTGAGCCTAGTCAAACCTTGTGAGCCATGAGAAAAAGTAAAGGCATCTAGCAAACTTTAGGTTGAATATAAAATTCCTATGATCTAGAAACAAACGATATTCCTAATATTGCAAATGATATAAATGTATTGATCTAGTGCATTGTCATGTATAACATTATCCACCATGAAGAAAATTTTGAATTGCCTTGTAAAGAGTCAATTTGTAACTGAAGTCTCGAGTCTAGTTCTATTTTATAACTAATAGTGTAATGGTGAGTTGTAACTGAAGTCTTAAGTCTAGTTCTATTTTAGAACTAAATTGTAATGTTGAGTTGCAATTGACGTCTTAAGTCTAACTCTATTTTAGAACTAAAGTGTAATGTTGAGTTGCAACTGAAGTCTTAAGTCTAGTTCTATTTTAGAACTAAAGTGTAATGTTGAGTTGCAACTAAAGTCTTAAGTCTAGTTCTATTTTTGAACTAAAGTGTAATGCTAAGTTGTAACCAGTCTCAAGTCTAGTTCTAAGTTTGAACTGAAGCATACCAGTTGTTGGCACAGGGGAAGACCCAGGGTTCAACACTACAACAATGCACCAAAAACTCCCTAACTATCGGCCCTTTCGGCAACACCTGCAAAGCATATGAAGTCTCACCCGAGGTAGAGGTAGGGGTGGTTGCAAGACTCAAGTGTCTGCAACCTTAGCTGGGACATAGATCTGTGATTATATGACTTACTAGAGAATTTAATACTGCCAGTTCCTCGATATGAAATCACTATTCATGTCACTGATAAAACAAAGCTTCGCAGTATTCACACTAATCTATAGTATTCAAGCACTTAGCATATACAACTGGATCATAATGAGCATATCAAACACTAAGGATGATTATCTATATCATATCTAGCATTCTCACATATCATAAGCACAAAGCATAAATAGATCTATCTAAACATATCAAGGCACTTAGAATGTAACATGTAAATACATAAAGACAAAGCACAAAGCACATCACATAGTGTTTACGTGGTTCACCCCCACCCTGGAGCTATGTCCACTGACTCTTCTTCTTTATAGTCTTCATTCAATCGGTTACAAGCAAAGAGCCTCAAAATCCTTTCTCCGCACAGGAAAGAAGATATGTGCAGTTCGCTAGATCCTTCTTCCTTGCATTACAACACAAGTCCTTCTACAATCTCTCACAGGGACTTGCACATAGCTCTACAAGTCTTACACCGAATGCACAAAGCCTCGATCACACAGATTCAACCCTTGGCACTTAGCCTACATCACATAGATGCACTACTACTTCTATCTAGCCTAGGAATCTATTTATATATTACAAAATAGGCCTAAACCTGGGTAAAAAAATGGGCCAACATCCCATTCCCGTTACATATTCCCCAAAGCCCCAAAAGGAGCCCAAAAGGGTGCTGAGATCCCGTGATATCTACTTCGACTTGCGCTCCACCTTCGATAGGCTGTCGAAGTCCCAAAATAGATCAACATGACCAAGAAGCTCCCAAAACTTGTTCAAGGGCCAACAAGCCCCCAACACTCGCCCATGACTCGTCCCGAGTCACTTAGGTCTGATTAGTTCTACCTTGAATGCCTCGAGCTTGGATCGAGCTGCTTTGACTTACTACTTTTTTGTGGCCTCTTGTTCAGTGAACTCCTGGATCATTGCGTCATTCACTAGCCCTTCTAGGTGATGTTTTGCTGTGAGGAAGACCTATTCTATCTCTTCTCCTTGGCTCTCGACCTTTGTAAAATATATACATGCCTTGTTTTGCACAGGTTGAAGTCGTTGAGTGACTTCCATCACTTTTCTTTGAAGCATATGGATCTGCTGTTGAGATGTACATTGTTCATGAGACCTCTTCATTCTGTCTATAGCTGATAGGGCCTTCAGCTACGCCTATAGTGTATCTATGTTCTGCTTCACTTCTTGGAGTTGCGACTCCAGTGTCTGTAATTATGGATTTTCAGTGATATTTTCATAGGTCTGGGCATTACGGTTACTGAGCTCCTTGCACTCCAAGGTAAGAGATTTTAGTCTGTCAACTGCACTATGGGCAGCTACTTCTCTTTGGTTCCATATCTCCTGTGGGGTTTCAAGTATTGAATGAAGCTCTAAGTCAGTGATGTGTTGCTATAGCTTCTAGATTACCTCTTCCAGTTGTGCCACCTGCTATGGAACTTGTTCCTCGGTCTGTACTTCGACCACTTTCATAGAAAGAAGTGATCTGTTGACCCTTTCCTTAACTTCAAGTTGCTCAATGAGCAATTGTTCCTTGCTTTGTTGTAGCTCTTCTTTTTATTCATCCCATTTCTCTTGTAGAGAAATATTTTCTCATTCTGCAGCACTTCGTTGCTCCTCAAGGTCTTTATGTACTTACACTAAAGCCTAGGTGGCTTGTGCTATCTCTCACTGAGCTCATTGAAGGCGAGCTTCAACTATATCAACAATGCGGTGTAATTGAGAAGGCTCATCACCTAGTTCTAGTGTTCCAACTGTCAGGGGCACAATGGATACTGTGCGGTTGGAATGTAGTGCCTGTTGCACTCCTTGGAGCTCATCCTTAATCCATCTGAATACCTCCTCCTGCTTAGCTTCTTGCTTCTCTACTATCTCTAGCAAAGAATCATTCAGTGTTGTGACGATGAAGTCAAATTCGTCTACGGTGAGGGTGGTCTCAAACTTGGTTCTGGTTGCATTCATTTTCTTCCTTGAAGAAGGTTTCAGAGGGGAAACCTTCCTTTTATTCAAGGGATCCTCCTTGTCTCTTGGAAGTGTAACATCACCTTTCTTCTGTTCCACTTCTGTGCCATCACCTCCTTTCTCTGGTGAGATGTAAGTGGTCTTCATGGATGCGTAGTCTAAATCATGGACCTCTTCGGTCTTCTTTATCTTTCTAGGTCCGGCTGTATCCAGTGTAGTCTCGGGGATGTCAACATCGGACATCTACGCAAGGTCCACTGGAACAAGGAGGTTCGCTGACCATTCCTTGTTAATCTCCTTCAAGTCATCCTCCGTTAACTTGTAGTATGACTGCAACTGTTGTTTATGCTCATCAACACGCACAATGATATAGCTGAAATGGTGGTCTGCACTGAATTTCATTAAGGGCCTAGACCTATGGAGAATGTTTGGGGTGATGTGAGGCATGGACTGTATGGCTACCTTCAACTGGTTATAATATGTGTGGAAGACGGAATTTGATTTCCACTGCTTGTTCATGTCGCTGGAGTACAACAGTGTACTGAACTTCGTGGTCAGATGTTCAAATGGCTTGGTGTCTGAGAAGGTTTCACCTTCTGGAATCTCCCATGCGATGAAAGAGATTAGGATAAGAATCCATTTGAAGTGGAATTCGTATCCCTGATCCTACGCTTCCTTGCAATCTAGTTCTAGCTGGTTTACAAGGTACTTTGCCTAATTCATTTGTAGTCCCTCCACGCACTTCCTTGCGAGGTCGACTACGAATCTAGTTACTTTGTTCAGTCGGTTCTTGAGAACTATCTTGCCTACGATCAACTGACATGAAAGGCGCACTGCGCTGCTCTGGATAGAGGATACCTTATAGCCTCGTATTCCCTTCTCTACGTCCCTGTAAGTATCTTTTATTCTATGGGAGAGAGTACGATCCGCGGTCTTTCCAGGATAGAAATCCTATGGGTCAAGGCCTTGCATGCTAAGCCCTGTGATCTGATTGATCAAAGTCAGATCCACTATGATGCGGCGGTTCAACCATAAGTATCCTCCATGATAGTAGGACAAAAACAACTTGATGCACGCGTTCACTTCTTGATGCCTCCCGAAGTGAGGAATATTCATTATGTTAAGCAGTGTGGACTGCGCAAGGTTCATGGTCCACTACTGGGGAACGACCTTTGAATTCTTTCCATTGGTTCTAGTCAGATACTTATATGGGGCTAGCATATTGTACACTATCCTATCGTCTAGGTTGAAGTCACTAAACTTTAACGTTGCGATTTATCCTGGTCTGCGCACACTATGCGTATGCCCTTCAGAAGGTATGCAGTGACCAATTCATATTCAAAATATCCGGGCACACTGTCTCGGTTTATTGCATCGCTCAGAGGTGGTAGATAAGTAGGTAGAATGCTCGGAATCAGATTAGCATTCACTAAGTCATCCTTGTGTTTAGTTCACCTCTTACGGGACAGTCAAGCTCCGCGAGCAGTGGATGGGGATGCTTGCACTGTTCTCGTAGATGAAGCCTGGATACCTTCAGACATCGACATGGATCTCTTGGTCATCAAGTCGATCAAAACTTCCTCAACGGATTTCTCTGCAGCGCTCAATGCTTCTGACATACACACTCAGGGTAAACAATTCACGGGATCAGGGAACAACTCATACACGGTAATGAGATAGAGAACGAGAGAAAAATGATCATTGTATAAACTCAGCATAGACCGTGGGCTCAAATTCTTGATTGGAAAAAGTGTTCTCGGTGCATGGCGCGTGGAGATAAATAGTTAATTCAAAAATGGTTGGCTTGCAATGGGTATGAGCCTCCATTAACTATTGTTTAATCCGTTATGGCGCGGTCCAACGGTTTGATGATGAACCTTTATTTCTTTTTTTTCCATTCAGAGAAGAAGTCGAATAGATATATCAGTTCCAACGGCTATATTTCTTCGTCATGGCGAAGTGCCATGTGTCGTTGTTCTGATATCTCAATGAAGCTCCAATTCTGCAATTTTTCTTTCTGCGAGGTCTCCTCTAGAACCTCTTGTAACTTTTCAATCTTATCCCTCTTCTTTCTTAACTTTATAGCCTTATTTCCAGTGAGCTTCATCTCGGTAGTGCTTTTCTCATTATGATTCTTATCTTCTTTGGTCTTAGTTACTTTGCACTGCTGAAATTCTTTTTTAGGGTTCCCGGATAATACTTCTTCTTTATCTGGGATAGGTAATTCAATCTTCTATGGATCCTCTAGCATTCTCTTAGATTTGACATCTGGGTTGCTAGCATTAAATATCCGTGATCTGCTCTTATGTTCATTAATCAAGTGTGTGATCCTTCTGGTCATAAAATATTTTAACTCTTGCTTCTTCTGTTCCAAAAAATCTTCTTCTTCCTTTCGTCTAGCTTGATCTCTATCAATCCAAGGTTTTCCTATTAGCATGGTAAATGGGGCACTGCCTTCAACAAATTTAATAATCTCAAAGTATTCTTCTGTCGAAGTTCCATTGACAGTCATAGGTATCCGAGTGAGCCTTCCACATAGGTTTACTATCTTTCCTCTGAATAAACCTAGTCCTCCTAGTGAAGGGATCATAATAGGTCTTCCTATAGCTTCCCAGGTTCTCACTGTCATGCTATTCACCTGTGTTTCCTCATCTATAACACAGTCAATGTCGAAGTCTCCTATTCTTGCTTCGATGCATTCATTGTATTTGAAGATCTCTGATAAGTTGACATGTCAATGGTCATTCAAGGTTTCTTTCATCTGTAGCAATGCTTTCTCTGATTCTTTCTGAGGTTCGTCCGTAGGTTCTGGATCTACCTTAGGGTTTTCTTGATTCAGATTCATTCTTTCAAGCTTAGCAATCATTCTAGGGAAATCCAATACCTTATGGTATAGAGATTTACAAAAAAGACAACTAGGTCTTCCACCAAGGCATTCCTTAGCAAGATGTCCCGACCTTTTGCAACTATAACAAAGGGTTAATCCTCTCTTCCTTTTAAATGATCCCCATCTTCTTCTGTACTACGCACTAGGATCATGGGATCTAACCTGCAACAAATTCTTTCTAGGATCATGCATACATTTGTTAGTCCAAACATTCTTTCTTTGCATAGGTATAATATATCTTTCAGTATTCTTATCCGATCTACTCATATCAAATCTTCTTTCATCTATCAATGACCTAGCTTTCAAACTAGGACAAACTCTATTAAATAAACCTAGATCCATATTCTAGAAACAAAAATTTCCACTTCTCTTACTTCTACAAGGCACAAAGCTTCCAGATCTTAAAATTTTTAACTATTCTTACCTTTATCAGAGAACAAAACTTGCATATCTTACCTCTTTTAGTTAGAAATTTCCACTTTTACCTTTCTTAGGGAACACAACATTCAGATCTTGCTTCTTTTCTTCAGATCCGATCTCTTTTCTGGAGATCGGGCTTCTTTATTTTAGATATGACCTTATCTCTTTAGCACAAAGATTTACAGATCAAGTAGAATATTGCGCCCTAGGGCATAGATCTACGCACAAATCTTCTAGGTCAACTCTTCGCACCAGGCTTCTTCTTTCTCAGTTCCTAGCAATCACAGTTTCAGGTCCCGACAACGGAACCATTTGTTGGCACAGGGGTAGACCCAGGGTTCAACGCTACAACAACACACCAAAAAAGACCTAACTACCGGCCCTTTCGGCAACACCTGCGGAGGATATGAAGTCTCACCCAAGGTAGAGGAAGGGGTGGTTGCAGGACTCAAGTGTTTGCAACCTTAACTGGGACACATATATGTGATTATATGACTTACTAGAGAACTTAGCACCATCAATTCCTCAATATGCAATCACTATTCACTTTGTTGATAAAACAGAGCTTCAAAGTATTTGCACTAATATATAGTATTCAAGCACTTAGCATATACAACTAGATCGGAATGAGCATATCAAACACTAAGCACGATTATCCAGATCAGATCTAGCATTCTCACATATCATAAGCACAAAGCATAAATAGATCTATCTAAACATATCAAGGCACTTAGCATGTAACATGTAAATACATCAAGACAAAGCACAAAGAACATCACACAGTGTTTACATGATTCACCCCCACCCCGGGGCTACGTCCAACAACTCTTCTTCTTTATTGTCTTCAGCCAATCGGTCACAATCACAGAGCCTCAAAATCCTTACTCCGCACAGGACAGAAGATCTGCGTATCTCGCTAGATCCTTCTTCCTTGCGTTACAACACAAAGCCTTCTACAATCTCTCATAGGGACTTGCACTCAACTCTGCAAGTCTTACACCGAATTCACAAATCCTTGATCACATAGATTCAACCCTTGGTACTTAGCCTACATCACATAGATGCACTACTACTTCTATCTAGCCTATGCATCTATTTATATATTACAAAATAGGCCTAAACATGGGTAAACCCATGGGTCGACATCCCATTCCCATTACATATTCCCAAAAACCTAAAAAGGGGCCTAAAAGGGGGCCGATATCCCGTGATCTCCGCTTCGACTTGCACTCCTCCTTTGACAGCTTGTCGAAGTCCAGTCTCAAGTCTAGTTCTATTTTCAAACTAAAGTGTAATGCTGAGTTGTAACCATTCTCAAGTCTAGTTTTAAGTTAAAACTAAAGTATGAAGCTGATTTATGATTAACTCAAGCAAACAGGTTACTATTTTGAGTCTCTCCCTTTCTCCTCTTCAAACTATATAAGCAGAGGTCAAACTCTCTCTTCAACCCAATTTTGATATGTAGGTTAAGGGAGAAGCAATATAGGAGTATATTAGTGATAAAGAGGCATCATACCTAAAAAACATATCTATGTTTTATATCAACAATAGAGGAAGCATATCAGAGGTGTATTTCAGCAAGGTCTTTTAGGTCTTTGTTAGGTCAGAGTCATCTTGGAAAGATCTTTAAGAGAAGAACATTCATGGTGGATATTTGTAATTTATCTTACATTATTAATGCAATAAAGGAATATTGTTTGCTAGGAGTTTTCTCCCTGTACAGGGTTTCCCTAGGGTATATGTGTTGTTGATGTGCATGCTTACTCATCTACATAGTTATTTCTATTGGATTATGATTTGGTATTGTTGAAGTGTATTAAGATGGAATCGAAGTGTTGAAGAAAATAAAAGAATTAATTCACATAAGAAATCAAGCTCATAATTTAACAACAAGTACACACAGATCCAAGCTAGCTTGATTAAGTTTCCAGTG
Source organism: Picea sitchensis (assembly GCA_010110895.2). Classification (NCBI taxonomy): domain Eukaryota; kingdom Viridiplantae; phylum Streptophyta; class Pinopsida; order Pinales; family Pinaceae; genus Picea; species Picea sitchensis. The sequence goes on from SNQJ01S0074953.1 coordinate 66,673, forward strand.
TGAGGTCCATGGCATCCTCCATTTCAGTTAGGTCCAAGGATAGGCTCGAAGGAGCTGCCAACTTCAATGTGTGGAAGATCTGGATAACAAATATCTTGCAGGATTATGATCTTGAGCAGGATGTGACCATAATGGTGGAGGAATCCATGAATAATGTAGGAAGAGAGACCTCCAGGAAGATTCAAGTAAAGGCCAAGTGAATCATCTTTGACTCAGTCAAAGACAGTATAATTCTTGCAATGACTTCGTTAATGAATTCCAAGGAATGTATGGATACCTTGGTGGATCTGTATGAGAAACAAACTCCAAGTTAGAAGAGGACACTTAAGCACAAGATTAAGTATTTGAATATAGAGAAAGGTGAATAAGTGGCATCTTTCTGTTCTAGGATAGCCCAGATCAGATATCATCTTTTGGTCACAGGGGTGACATTGGATGATGATGATTTAGTGCATGCCATTTTTTACGATCTTCCTTCTTCATGGGAGACCTTCTTATCTAGTGTAATTGGGAGAGAGATTCAACCCACGTTTGAGAGGTTATGGAATGATTGTCTCCAGGAGGAGAGTCACACAGCTACCAGGAGTGAGCCAATGAAAGAAGAGCACTCAGCTTTAGCATCAAGATTCAAGGGAAAGAAGAAAGACACTTTCCATAAAGGCTCTCAGAGGAAGCCAAACACCAAAGGTACATTCAAATGAAAGAATATTGATACATATAATATTAAATGCTTTAGTTGTAATCAGTTGAGTAATTTTTCTAAATATTGTTGGTTTAGAAAGAAATATCCTAGGAAAGGGAAACATCATGCCTCAACTGCTCAAGATGATGAATCCAAAAGAAATCAGAAAATTCCTTCTAATGAGAAAGAAAATAGAAAAGAATATTACTTGGTTTTTTCTTTATCCAGTTCAGTTTTCACGGGGTAGAAAACTTGGTTAGTAGACATTGGTGCATCAAAGCACATGACAGGGTTCAAAGAGATCCCTTCATATTTCGAGACAAAATATTTTGCAGAGCATGTTGAGCTTGGGGATGACGAATGTTACAAGATAGAGGGAGTAGGCTCTATCTCCTTCATATTGGAATTGTTGGTCACTATAATTGCTTAATTAATTTCAAACAACCAAGTGAAACATAAATTATCAACCCAGGGAAGTCTTTTGTTTCAAAGATAGCTGCGCACTATATATGCTCAATTCCAAAAGCGCCCGGAGTGTTGTGATAGAAATCATTCTATCTAACTGGCTGAAATGGTGAAGTTCGAGATTGTGTCACAGGAAAGAGATCTCCCCTATTGCAATTCTTTATAGTTCAAATTAAGAATCACCGGATTACATTTTAAAATAACATTGCAATGGGTGAGAACAACTATCTTATTGTCGAGAGAGCAGGACCCTTACTCTCAAAGCGAGGAGACTCGGTACTAGCACTCTTTCATGAAACTAATAATGCAGAAAACAATAAGCTCTATCTAAGAGAGAACAAAGCACTTAGCTCCTTCTGTCTAAGCAGGAGCCTTGAGCCTGCACCACAGTTTAGCACACTTGTGAGATTGAAGTCTGAGAGAGAACAAGGCAATTCGATTCCTTTCTTTCTAAGCGGGGATCTCTAACCCAATTCTGATTAACACCGGGAAAAATAGCCGATGAGTAGGATGTTTGGTTCCTTCCTTTGCAGTAGGGATTATAATCCACTCCACGACTAACCTTCTTGAGAGGTGAAAGGAATCTGAGAAGACAAGGTGTTCACCGGTCCCTTCACGAGTGACGAGGACATTTAACCAAGTCTCGGCTAACACACTTGGGGTAAAAGGGATTCTCTGAGGAGACAAGGTGTTGAGTCCCTTCTGGTGAGGGACTTTTAACCAAACTCGCTAGCACACTTGCGAGATAAAAATGAGTTCGAGAAGACAAAGGTGTTGCAATCCCTTCTGGTGGCGGGGACTTTAACCAAATCTCGGCTAACTTACAAATGCGAGGAAAGAGATGCGAGGTCAAGATGGCTAGATTCCTTCACAATGCGGCGGGAACCTTTATCAAACCTTGGTCTGGCTGCAGTAGGCCGAATTCTCTGAGGAGTGCGATATTTTAATCCGCTACGTGCGATGCAGGAATCTTAATCAAACCTCTGCTAAGATAGAATCACCACACAAGATTGTGATAAAAAGGATTACAATTCCAATCAATAGCGGAGCCAGTGGTAGTGTTTCAACAGCATAAAATCCATAAAAGCGGTGTTTGACAAATGGCGATCAAACAAAATATAAACAGGAATTTAGACAATCACACTTCTAACTAGGGATGAATCTTGTGAAGAAGGTGAACCCTCCCTTCTCACAAAGATTCCCCTGAAAGAGGAAAACTTAGAGACGAATTATCAAGCGGAGTCTTCTATTCATCTGTTGAAATACACATTACAAGTTGGAGAGATTAATCACGCGATCAGCGTCTCACGAGAAGTTCTTAGTACATAAAGATTGGTTCCTCGAATGGTGATTTCCCTTTAATTTAAGGGAAAGACCATCGATACAATCATTACAAGGCGAATCGGATCCTACACTAATCGGATCTTCTTTCTAAATCGACATAGGATGTCCCTATTCTTATGCAATAGAATCTTATCACAGTGACGAAGCATCTTCCATTGGTGGTGTAACGGCTTCTTCATACTCTGAGCCTAATCTTTGTTAGTATGCAATTCATGTCACAATGTCGGCTTTGGCGCTATTTTGTCGGACTGATGTTCAACTTTATCGTGGCGGCTTCCTCTGTGTCTCGGCATCTGTTCCGAATTGAGTGGCAGCTCCATGTTCGACATCGCATTCTTGAACCGTGCTTTGCCGTGTTTGGCATAATAAATCCCTCCGGGCTGACAGCGACTCCGTGTTTGGCACTATCGTCCTTGAAGTACGTGTAGCGGCTTAGGTGTTTGAAGCCTTGACTCCAGCGATTAGTTTGAAATGGAGTTGTTGTTTGACAATGAGTGCGAGAAATACTATTACGCAAATGGACATACACTTCTAATCAATGGTTAGGTTCAAAAGTAATGTAAAGTATTATGCAAAAGCGGATTAAGCATGAAATAATGAGAAGGGCGTTGTATACCTTGGAATGATCGGATGAAATGATAGTATAAGTCAAAATCACGGTGATGAAGAGGGTAAAATAATAGCAAAAGTATGGGCAAAAAGGGTACAATATGTGGTCCCTACTTGTCCCCGAGCTCAAAGTGTTTGCATGTCCTCGAAACTCGCGATCGAGAATGGATTAGAAACAGACCATGTAAAGTACTCAGCCGTGCTTCCGGTGATGCTTGCATGGTGGTGATTTGAACCCTTGTTCTTCATGCAACCCCGTACCATCTTAACATTTGCCTTTTTGGACAGCTTATATCGACTTGATATGTTTCTGCTTTTGGCAGCCAGAGTAGGGAAAGTAAAATTTGTATCTATCCAATTCTCGACACAATGTCGCATACACGGATATAACTAGGTACCCTTGAAATTACTGCTTCTAAGTTGGCAGGGACAAAAGGATTATGTTGTTGCCTACATTACGTAGATTGTACGCCAAATCCGGGTTATTGGCACGGAGGCGAGGAATCACCGATAATCTTGATACTTTGCTAACATATAGGAATCATATTTGTAAGAGCATTTGGATATCTTTGTGTTACTCCTGGTTTTCTTCAAGACCTCATAATAATCTGAAATGAATGCGGGCCGGCCCTCTGCGAGTTACGGCCTATCCGAAGGAGAGTTTCTTTTCCTCATTTTAATGCGGCGGTCGAAATTACTTTTCCACAAAATTTGGTTATAAAAGAAAAGATGTAAAAGCTTCGAGGAGTTGAACATCTCCAACAAGAGGTTTTATATTGAGCAGCCTGTTTTCGGGATAGCCTCATTATGGAAGTAGGATTCACATAGGAGGTGCTGATCCTTGATGGATCGCTATAAAGGGCGTCTTAACTCATCTGTTGGTTCTATAACTTCTTAGGGTTTACCTTCAACAATTGATTTAATCAGAAACCATATAAGTCTTCCTATGAGAAATAAAGAATAGTTACAAGAAGGTTTCCTTGTGGCCATTAGTGAGTGCAACAAATCCAAAGATTTTGACCATTCTAGCACCCCAAATCCACATTTTTCTTCTTGGCTTCTCCGAACTTTACGGGTTGAGGTCAATGCTTCCCAATTGGAGAAAGTGTGATTCATCCAAGTTTACCTGTGTACTTGCATCTGTTGGACTTGTGTCTTAGCATACTCCTTCTTCCATTTTTGTATTCGGCATGTTAAGTCCCACAGTTGAAGTCACCGTGTTCGGCATGTCGAGAATTGGTGGGACGAGGCGGGGTTTGAAGAATTTGTTCCTTGGAAGTGGAGAGATTGGCTTGAGTGGGAGGGTGGTTACTCAGCAGACGTATTTGCACATCGCGCCACCGGTTGTAGGGATTCATACCTACCGGGTCACAGACACCGGTTCTTAATGTTCACAGCGGGTTAGGTCCACGACTTCCAAGGAGGGATGGGGATTGCTCCGATCTGCGGAACTTGGACTATCTTGTATCTGCGATAATAAAGATTTCCGCATTGGCGTACATGTATTCCCTTGCATATGTTCTACGTAGTTGGATTACGCGGGGTTGCTATTAAGTTCCAAAGCGTAGACTTAATTCTTTCCTTATGCGTTACTCCCTTGCTTTCGGTCAATTCTTGGCGATATGCTTCCGGTTAGGGGCTTTAAGCTTCGTTTTCTTGTAGGATATCGAGGTGTTATTGAGATGGCTAGTTCTTGTATTTGCAGGTCCTCGTCTCCTTAAACGGTTCTTATTGGGCATTGCGGGGAATGAACCCGATGTCACGTGTTTTGACCTCACGGTGTAGAAATTAGTATTTGACACCCTCAACCGGATTCTTGCGTAATGATTCTCATATCGATGGGTGGTTCTTGTGTTACGATACTTTGGATTACAGCCGTTTGCTTGATAGGGGTGGTGTGATGGCATCACGAATTCAGCGTCTCCCTCAGTTTACCAAATCGATGGTTGTTGTATTTCTGATGCTTGTAGCATCGAGAGTTTCCATCTCGTGTAATTCATCTTCAATGTTAGTGCATTTTGGTTCTTGTGTTTGGCCCTTTGGATGGATAGCTGATTGTGTTTCGACTTCTTTATTGAAAACAAATGAGTCACAGGCGTCGGAATCTTGTAACTCCATTTCGATGTCGGCGGCTGGTTCTTGTGTTACAACACCGTTAATTTTGTTTTATTTTGCTCATAGGTTCTTGTGTTTATTGATGGAGTAACTAGTTCTTGTGTTTAATTTACCACAGTAGCGTCCTTCACATGTTAGATAATGCTTGATAAATTTTGCGACTCCGACCACGGAGGTAGTAGTGAAGCTTAGGCGAATACCCTCGCACTGAATATAATTTCTTCACGGTGGGAAGAAATTTCTTTGGCATATGATAGTATTAACTACTTGTTTGAATATTGGCCGACGGTTAAAATTTGGCGGTACGCTATATCCTCTTCGTTGCGATATCCAGACGATCAACAACAGAATGGTCCTCCCGTAAATTTAGGGCAAATTGTAAGACCTGGTGTTCGTTATACCCTTGGAGTCATCTGAAGTAATGGAGCCATCCTGGCACCGAGATTTGGCGGGTATCTTTAGCGAGTGCTGATGAGCGATCTTTGTGATGCAGGTTCATTTCTTATGGGCGATCCTCCATAGTTCTTGGTTTAGTGCAATCTGATTGTCAAGATCTTGTGTCGGATTAGATAAAAAGTGAGTTTTCCGAGCGGCATTATGCGGGGAATGGAAGAATGTATGAAAGGGTGAATTGAAGCTGGGATGGCGGCGGCAAGATCGAGTGTAATAATGATATCTCGGATTTGGCATGTACTTCCGTAAAGTGTGGCTAGTACTGAATGTATTTAGATGTTATAATGACGTCGGATCTTTCCATTAATTGCAGCCTAACCAAATTTACATAAACTTTACGTACCTTTACCTTACCCTTTGGTTTATTCAATAACCAGATTTGATGCTTGTTCGTGATGATGCTGTTTCGGCGGCGGATTGATGATGTCGTCCTGCTGTTTGAACTGTCGTTTTGGGAGCGTAGGAGCGTGCTGACGGATGATGGTGGACGGCGGGTGCTTCATCACCAGAGAGATAACGAATAATTACTTATAGATGAAGAACTACTGATAACTGGTGTTTCGGTATCGGAAGAAAATCAAAGTGCTGAATGGTGGTGTTTCAGCATCGTGGATGAATGATGAGGGTTGCTGGCAAATGGTGTTTCAACAACAGAAGAGGCGAAACAATTGCTGGACGGAATTGTTTCGTCGATGATCTCGTGTATGAAAAAATGAAGGGTTGCTGATGAAGATGTTTCAGCAACACAGAAGAATGAAACAATTGCTGGACGGAATTGTTTCGGTAATGAATATAATGGAAAAAATGGCGGGAATAGAAGAAATGAAGAATGCTGAACGGTATTGCCGCCTAACCGAATTTACATAAACTTTACGTACCTTTGCCTTACCCTTTGGTTTATTCAGCCAACAAGATTTGATGCTTGTTCGTGATGATGCTGTTTTGGCGGCGGCTTGATGATGTCACGTCCTGCTGTTCAAACTGTCGTTTGGGAGCGTAGGAGCTTGCTGACGGATGATGGTGGACGGCGGGGTGTTTCAGCAACAGAGAGAGATCGAAGAATTGCTTATATGAAGAACTGCTGATAACTGGTGTTTCTGTATCTGAAGAACATCAAAGAGTGCTGAATGGTGGTGTTTCAGCATCAAGGATGAATGATGAAGGGTTGCTGGCGATTGGTGTTTCGGCAACAACAAGGGGCGAAACAATTGCTGGACGGAATTGTTTCGTCAATGATGTAGGTGAGAAAAATGAAGGGTTGCTGATGAAGGTGTTTCAGCAACAGAAAGGGGTGAAACAATTGCTGGACGGAATTGTTTCGGTAATGAAAATAATGGAAAAAAATGGCGGAAATGAAGGAATGAAGAATGCTGAACAGTGGTGTTTCAACATCGGGAAAACTGACGAAAGGTTGCTGGTAACGGTGTTTCAGCAACGGAAGGGAAGAATGGAAGGTTGCTGTGTTTCAGCAATGGGAAGGGAGAATGAAACAAATGCTGGACGGAGTTGTTTCGGAAATA
>SNQJ01S0074953.1:73870-95241 GCA_010110895.2 Picea sitchensis
GTGTCAGCTTTGACTGCTAGCTGTCAGGACTCGTGTTTCAGCATCGTGACGGCCTCCTCTGTGTCTCAGCATCTGTTCCGAATTGAGTGACAGCTCCGTGTTTCAGCATCTGCATTCTTGAACCGTGTAACTGCTTCGTGTTTTGGCATATGCATCCTCGGACTGTGTAGCAGCTCCGTGTTTCGGCATATGCGTCCTTGGGCTGTGTAGCAGCTTCCGTGTTTCAGCATCAGCTCAACAGCGGTTTGGGCAGTTCTGTTGTTTCAGCAATGGTTTGAAATACTATTCTGCAAATATGGACACTTCTGCACTTCTAATCAATGGTTAGGTTCAAAAGTAATGTAAAGTATTATGCAAAACGGATTAAGCATGAAATAATGAGAAAGGACGTTGTATACCTTGGAATGATCAGATGAAATTATAGTATAAGTCAAAATGCAGGTGATGAAGGGTAAAATAATAGCAAAAAGTATGGGCAAAAAGGGTACAATATGTGGTCCTAACAGGAATCTGGGGAGACTTCATGTTGATGAAGTATTATATGTTTTAGGGCTCAAGAAGAATCTATTATCAGTTTCAACCCTCGAGGACAAGGGATATTGGGTGATATTCAAGGACATGAAGGCACTACTATGGGATAAATGTAGCCACTTAAGTACAACATAACCCATTGGAACTTGCAGTGGAGGACTGTACGTTGTGTCAGGACAATCAACTCATGCATTGGCTCATGACGCGACTAGCTCTAGCGTGTTGTGGCATAGAATACTTGGAAATATTCATTACAAATCTCTTTTAGATCTACAGAACATGGTATGTGGCATGCCCTCTATTTCTCTTAGTAAAAATGAAATTTGTAAGGGAGGCATGCTTGGTAAAAATATAAAGAAAGCATTTCCTAGTAGTGACAATAGAGCTTAGGGCATCTTAGATCTGGTTCATTCTGATGTATGTGGTCCCATGTCATCTCCCTCACTTAGTGATTTTTTTTATTATGCCATTTTTATTGATGATTACTCAAGAAAATGTTGGATATATTTCCTTAAAGCTAAAATTGACACATTTGATAAATTCAAAGAGTATAAAGCCTTTATTGAAAAGCAGACAGGGAAACACATCAGAATCCTTAGAATAGACAATGGAGGAGAGTTTTAATCTCTTTAGTTTGAGGATTTCTTCAAGTCAACAGGAATCAAGGGACAGTTGACCATGCCGTATAACCCTCAACAAAATGGAGTTGCTGAGAGGAAAAACAGGACAATTTGTGAGGCAATGAAAGAAATGATGTTTGAACAGGATCTGCCAAATCCCTTATGGACATAAGATACCTCTGCTTCCGTGTATATTCAGAACAAGTGTCCTCATGCTATCTTGAAGGACAATCCCTCTAAAGAGGTCTTCTCAGGGATCAAACCTGAAGTAGGGCATCTAAGGATATTTGGATGTCCTGTGTATATTCATGTCCTTAAGGAAAAGAGGAAAAATATGGAACCCTTTGGAAAGAAAGGGGTTTTTGTGGGGTACAATGATAACTCCAAGGCTTAGAGGATTTATGTACCAGGTTAGAGGCAAATAGAGGTAAGAAAATATGTGACTTTCCATGAGGAATCCACATTTAAGAAATCCAGAGAGATTCAACAGGAATCAGAAGCAGTTCAAGTAGCTTCACCCTCTTCTGAAAATGAAGAGTCAGATGATCAGAGGGAGGAACCTTGTGAAGGTTCAATTAATGAGCCCCTAGAACCTACTGAAGTGTTAGAAATAACTCTTGAAGAACCTCCAACCAAAAGGAATCCAGGGTGGATTAAAAAATAGTGCAGGAAGCAGAAATGATAGTTTCTCCCAAAGGAACTTTTAGGGAAAGGAAGAGGCCTCATAGGTTTAGAGGCTATGTTGCACTGATGAGAAAAATTAGTGATGTTGAACCTTATTCATTTGAAGAAGTATATAAATTACAAGTATGGAAGGATGCCATGCTTGAGAAATACAGGTCTATTATAAAGAACAATGTTTGGGACATTGTGTTGAGGCCAAAAGACAAATCAATGGTTTCTTCCAAATGGATCTATAAGATCAAACATTTAGCTGATGGAAGTGTGGAAAAGTTCAAATAAATATTTGTATCCAGAGGCTTCACTCAGAAAGAAGGAATCGACTACGAAGAGACTTTTTCCCCTGTAGCTAGGTATACCTTCATTCGAACTATTTTTGCTTTAGCTTCCGTTCTTGGTTGGAAGCTACATCAGATGGATGTAAACACAACATTATTGATTGGAAATATTGAACAAGAGGTCTTTGCGGAACAACTGGATGGTTTTGTACTGCAGAACAAAGGCACTCATGTATTCAAGCTAAGGAAGGCCTTGTATAGTCTTAAGAAATCTCCCATAGTTTTGTATGACATTATTGATGGATTTCTTAAAAGCTTGGGCTTTCACAAAAGTGATGTTGATGCAAATCTGTACTTCAAGGTAAGAGGTAACCAACCTGTTATACTAATCCTGTATGTTTATGATCTCTTTCTAACAAGAGATGAAGGGCTAATATCCTAGTGTAAGAGGGAGCTAACCTCATAATTCGAGATGAAAGACTTAGGCTTGATGCATTACATTCTAGGATTGGAAGTATGGAAAAGACAAGGAGAGATATTTATGGCACAAGGAAAATACACAGTGGATGTACTAAATAGGTTTGGTATGATGGATTGAAAATCCATGTCTACTCCAATGATTACAAACCTGAGGAAGCTGCATGATTCTGATACAGGTTCAGATTTGGTGGATCCCACCATGTATAGGCAGTTGATTGGATAATTGATGTACATGATCCACACTAGGCCAGATATATGTTATGCAGTGATTGCAATGAGTTAGTTCGTGACTAAACCAAGAAAGAGAGACTGGGTGAAAACAAAGCACATCTTGAGATACCTCAGATGGACCATTACTTATGGTATGAGATATACATCCAGTGGTGGTTTATTTCTGCATGGGTATGTAGATGCTGATTGGGAAGGAAGCCCAGTGGATCTGAAGAGTACTTCCAGATACTACTTCAGTTTAGGATCTTCTATGATCTCTTGGTGAAGCTAGAAGTAGGGATCCATTGCATAGATTATAACAGAGGTTGAGTACAGTGCAACAAGTGATGCTAGCAAGGAAGAAGTATGGCTCCAAAAATTGGTTTCTGGGTTGTTTGGTGACAAGATCGAGATGATGGTGGTTCACTGTGATAATCAAAGTTGCATAAAATTGACATAGAACCTAGTATTTCACAATAGGTCAAAACATATTGACATGAGGTACCACTACATCCGAGACTTGGTCCAAAGAAAAACTATAAAGTTACAGTACATAGCCATGAAGCGAGCAGGTAGATGATATCCTAACCAAGCCTCTAACCTCGAGATAGTTTATGTACCTAAGAGGAAATCTTGGTGTGGTTGAGAATGTATCCCTCGTTGAGAGGGAGTTTTAAATTTGGTAGCAACAATAGTCATTCTTCAATGAGAGGCCATATGGGCCACCCTGAGGCTAGCCAGGGAGATTTGGAGAATCAACCACTCTTGTGAAGTATTGACAAAATCCATGGGGAACGTACAACCTTTGTGAGTCAAACCAAAAGTCAAGATGAACGAGATGCTATGTGAGTCTAATGAAAAAGTTAGGGGGAACATACAACCTCTGTAAGCATAGACAACCTAGTGCAAAAGTCAGGGGGAACATACAACCTATGTGAGCATAGACAAACTAGTGCAAACATTAGGGGGAACATACAACCTGTATGAGCCTATTCAAACCTTGTGAGCCATGAGAAAAAGTAAAGGCATATAGAAAAAGTTAGGTTGAATATAAAATTCCAATGAGCTAGAAACAAACAATATTCCTAATATTGAAAATGATATAAATGTATTGATCTAGTGCATTGGCACGTGTAACATTATCCACCATGAAGAGAATTTCGAATTGCCTTGTAAAGAGTTAAGTTGTAACTGAAGTCTCAATTCTAGTTCTATTTTAGAACTAAAAGTGTAATGTTGAGTTGTAACTAAAGTCTTAAGTCTAGTTCTATTTTATAACTAAAGTGTAATGTTGAGTTGCAACTGAAGTGTTAAGTCTAGTTCTATTTTAGAACTAAAGTGTAATGTTTAGTTGCAACTAAAGTCTTAAGTCTAGTTCTATTTTCGAACTAAAGTGTAATGTTGAGTTGTAAACAATATCAAGTCTAGTTCTAAGTTCAAAGTAAAGTATGAAGCTGAGTTATGATTAACTCAAGCAAACAAGTTACTATTTCGAGTCTCTCCTCTTCTCCTCTTTAAAGAAACATATCAATGTTGTATATCAACAATAGAGGCAACATATCATAGGTGTATTTCAGCAAGGTCTTTTAGGTCTTTGTCAGGTCAGAGTCATCTTGGAAATCTATTTAAGAGTAGAACATTCATGGTGGATATTTGTAAGTGATTTTACATTATTAATGCAATAAAGGAATATCGTTTGCTGTGGTTTTTATGCATGTACAGGGTTTCCCCGAGGTATATGTGTTGTTGATGTGCATGCTTACTAATATACATAGTTACTGATATTCGATTATGATTTGGTATTGTTGAAGTGTATTAAGCTGGAATCAAAGTGTTGAAGAAAATAAAAGAATTAATCCACATAAGAAATCAAGATCATAATTTAACAGATGGGACACTGTGTGCCCCTGTGTAGGGTGAGGAATTCCATGAGTTGGGTGTGCTCATGATATGGGTGTGTCGTTCTCTCTGAGACAGAGATGAAATGATTTGTACCCCTGTGAGGGGTGAAGGAACCCATGTTATGGGTTTATTGTTGTCCTATGTGTAGAGAGTTGAGACAATGTGGTACTCTGGATGATTCTCCTTTGAGATGTAGTGAGATAGAGATCTGTTGAGTAGGACGTCACTATGGATGAGCACAGGTGGACGTGATCCTAGTGGTTGAGCACTAGTGAGTGTGTGTTCAAATGATTCTCCTATGAGACATAGTGATATAGAGATCTGTTGACTTGGACATCCCTGTGGCTGAGCAAAGGTGGATGTACCCCTAGTGGATGAGTACTAGTTGTTACAAGGAAAATATCTCTATGGATAGGGGTAAACCACAACAGACATAAATGACTATAGAAATAAACTCTACTCTCAAGTATCTTATATAAACAAATATGCTATCCAGACAAGATAAAAGGCCTACCTCGTCCAGACGTTCAATGAATTCCACCGTTGAGAACTTGACCCAAAGAAATATACCTGCAACTAGTCCTCAACAACCAAGCAATGCAAGCATATGGTGATAATATATGATGTTAGCACATTCAATATCATAATCCATCAACATTCATAACAAATATTCCCATGGAATAATAATTCAAATATTTGCAAGATATCAATTGGATGAGAGAAGAGTATTTCTATTAAGATATAATCAACATAAGTGAATAAGTTACAGACTTCCGCGTCGACACAGTTCAGAACCGAGAAACTAAGTTCCTTCCAGCTGGGCCTCCACCACTTCAATCCTCCACCAAAGGAAATCTCATATAAGAGAGACAATGAAGTTCTCAATCAGTAAGGGACGATATTGTGGGATGAACACTGTGTTCATACTTAAAGGATAAAGGGATGCATAATCAATGTGAAGTGAATAATTCCTCCATAGTAACTTTGCTCTCAAAGTTGAATTCTTTGTCCTCTTTTCCATAGCTTGGATTTTGCCCATTTGTAGCCTTCAAGTGGAGCTGAATGGATGAGTCAGAACATTTCCAACATATGGAAGGCCAAGGATCATTGATCTTGTGACGTGACATGGAAATCGACACCATTTTTCAATTTTGGGCACATTTCCCAATGTACGTGGGCTGTAGTGGTGAAACCTGCATATACACATGTTGTATAGTATTCAAGGTGCGTATATGTGGAAAATTTGTATTTTTAGCTATGGGATTTACAAAAGGGGACTTCAAGCCTACATAGAGAAATGGAAAAAGGCCTTATATGCAAGATTTCATGGGGTGAGGAAAATATTTCTCTAATAGATGCCCCCTAATGTGTGAGGTCAGAGGAGTATTTGTGATGGAAAAAATACATTATAAAAACCCAGAAGTGGAGTAATGGGGATCCAACTGGAAGAACTAGTTGCTCATTACAATCTGTACTGAGTTTGCATACATGGCTACCAATTTGAATTATATTGTAGATCCATGTGAAAATATACCAAACAACTGTCCATGGCCATGAATAGGAAAATACAAATGCGGTTACATGCCAAAGGTTGTCATAGTCACAAACAAGGCCCAGTAAAACCAGTCTGAAAATCAATCTAAAGATATATGTATACAATGGAGTACAATATGATCTCCCATGATCACTAAAGTCACACAAGTACTGGTCCAATGAAAGGGTAGAAACAACTTAGGAAAGTTGTGGATACATACTAATGTCTTCAAGTCTTCTACACAATCTGCCAAAGCTGCAAGTCTACATCGTGTGAATAAAGGAGTTGAGGTCGAACACAATGAGGCTTTGTTTTATTACCGGTCATTGAGGTATACCATTAACAAACAATAGAAAACCTACCGATGATGAAAGTAGGCATCAAGGCAACGAGTACATTCTTACCAGTGTGAATAAAGGAGTCGGGGTCGAACAATTGAAGAATCCATTGATTATGAGACATTGTTGTATTCCCAACTGTCGATGGCGAGAGAACCTGCCACTAATGACTGCAAGCCTTTAGGTACTCATAGGACTCTAGGTCTCATTTCTAGAATAGATGAGATGAAGTCGATGAAAGGTGACCTACTAAAAGGAGAGAATTAATGAATCTCTCGTCATTCAACACGAGGTATAAAGCATGAGCTTTTTGATTTGGAGGAAATCGAACAAAGAAAATGTTCATGAACCAATGAACCCGTTCTTCTTTTGCGTGTACTGAGTGCAAGAGAGACATGAAAAAGACCCTCTGAATAACAACCAATGAGGAAAATTGCTGACAAAGGCGAGGAAACCACCAATATGGCTAATGGCATCCAAGACACTATAGGAATCCCAATGTGTGAATAGATGTCTTTCCGTTGAACACAAGGGAAACCACCCAGTCAATGACCAATGATGAAATGTCGACTATTGGGTTAAAGGTTACCTACAAATGAGGAAAGTAGGACCAGGGTACATAATAGGAATACAACTTCATGTGATTCTGAGACAAACTTAGGGTATGACCGACATGAAAAGTCAATATCTCTAAGGAATGGCCGACACAGGTTGATAGGCATCCTTTGAACAACAACATGAGACATATGGAAGAATATGGAAGCATAGACTCAGTTATGAAACCATGAGATGTAGGAGGCATCAATCAAACTCTCCATAGAGACTGGAAGAATAACCAGTCGGGGGAGTAAACTCTCTCTAATGAGCTCAGCTTCTTAAGGCCATGCTAAAACAAAAATTATGATGACAAGTGGACTCAACAATTTTGTGCTCTGTTTAAAGGTGACACGACTGTTGCCAATATAAGATAATACTCCCTTCCCACCCATTTTTTTTTTCATCGTCAAATGAATTATATGATACAGAGGAGGAAACGAGTGTCACAAGTAAGAAAAACTAGTTTTAGCAGTGGAACATACCTATGCTCAATGCAAGGAGGTGCATGCGGGATATGGACACTTAGGGGAATGTTCCCTCTTGGGTATAGGGTGTCAAGTTGCAAAGGATATAATGAGGCTCTGCTTGGTTGACGATGCAAAAATATTGAGGCAAATAGTTTATAACACAAAGAGAGAACCGACAATAGGCTCAATACTACAAGCAATGGCATGAGATGCAATCATAACTTAATGCCAAAAAATGTCCTTTTTCGTAATCTTAGTCTAATTGGTGTGAAAAAGGGATAAACTTGTACCAAAGAGATGTCCTTTCAAATCCAATTTATGAGTGTGAAAGAGACAAGTTCACTTGGTAATATTTTCTCTTTTTGAAAATGAGTCAGAAAAGATCTTAACTAAGACTCATGACCTTTCAAATCCAATTTAATGAGTGTGAAAGGGACAAATTCACTTGACAATATTTTCTCTTTTTTAGACGAGTTAGAAAAGAGCTTAAATCAAACTCGCTTGGGAGTTTCTAGGCGACATTTCACGAGGGAGGCCAAGGCTCCCATGCTGGAATTATGTGAAATGTCAGTATCTTATGAATAGCTGACACAAGCTTGGGAAAACCCAAATCTTTCCAAGTCAAGGAGGATAAAGTGCTAGCGGATGTTACCTTCTTTGTGATATATCAGATAATGTTTATTAATTGAAAGGGCATAGGAGGAGGCATTAGACACCCCACAAGACCATCCCAATCAAAGGGAACTTCTCCAGGACTTGGAGGGAGAGTACTCAGGGAGAGTAAAACTCTCTCTTGTTCAGAAGGTTCAGTATCAAAAATTCTAATGACATGGTTGAAGGATGAATCACCCTCCAAGAGGAGAGTTGGATTGACCAGATCTTGCACTGGTGCAACCACTTCTTTAAATCTGGGTTGAATAATATGTGTGATAACAGGGACATGAGAAACATCACCCTCAACAACGGGGGTTTGGTCAGGAGAGGATTGCATCGACATGACTTTCATGTAAATCAAAGGAGAAACAGGGTGTGGGGAAACCACGAATGCCTCAGAACCCGAAGGGCCCTTAGGTGAGAACCATGCTTCTTGTATCCCAACAATATCAGGACACAAACGAGTAAGGTGATTTCCTTCGCAAGTCCTGCAAAGTAATTTGGGATTACGTCTAAGACGTCTTGGCTTCTCAATCATATGAATGCTCCCAACTTCATTTACAATGGTTGGTGACACGCTCTCAGCGTGACTGGCAGAGGATGGAGAGTCATCTCCTAGATGATGTATAGAGGTTGTAGATGTGACATCGATATGACTTGTGGTGACTAGAGTGATGCCCCCAGCCTGACTAGAAACAACTAGTTGCGGGTCTTCAACATGACTTGCAGAGGTCGTTGACCAAACTCCAACATGACTAGAAGTGGTTGGTGATGGAGCTCCAATATGAATGGAAGTGACTGGACTAGTGGTGGTGGTGAGTTGTGGCATTTGAGATCAAGATCCCAGGAAAGATTGGTTGTGAAACATTGCAGGCCAAGAAGGGTCCTGGTTTACACCCTGTCCCTATACGGAAAGGTAGTATCCTCTGCTTAATTGATCCATAGAGGTTTGTACATGCATCATCACTGAAGAAGATGTCTGCGAAGAGACAAAAGTATGATAAGGATTATTCAAGTGAGGATATATGTTTCCCCCATGTGAAGGGGTTCCATGAAGAGGGTAGCCTAAACCATAAAATTGATTCCCTCCGTATGCAATATTCAAGGATATATGTGGACCATCCATAGCAAAAGTGTTCATAGGAACCAACATGGGAGAGAACATATACAAGGATGGGGTGTAATAAGTAGAAAAAACACCCATTTGAGTACTGGCTCTTGAAAAATCATGGCTAGGAATGGATCCGTGAGAGGGGAGGTTCCAACCCCCCACAATGAGAGTTGGTTGATGGACATGACTCCTATCAAATGAATATGTAGATGACAAGGTCATGGTGCCTCAATATCCAAAACTAGGATTCATATAAGTGGGCCAAGGAGAGGATGGAAAGGGTGAAGGCACATTTGGCATATCAACAGGAAAATGATTGGAGACCCAAGGCATGAACTGAGTGTCATAATTATGCATACCATTCTGAAAAGTGGACGAATTTTTCCATGTGGAATGAGTGAACATCATGGGGCGGGTAGCGGTAAAGGGGGAATTCATAGGAACTCCACTATCCATGATAATGACATCTCAAAGCACGGTATAAAATCTCAAAGGCATACTAATAATCAAGGAGCACACCAAAAATAATTAAATGGACATTATGCACAAAAACATGATAAAGTGGCTGAAAGGGGCCTCCCTCCCCAAAGTAGGTATGCCTTGCCTAAGAGGGGATTGAGACTCCCTGATAATTATAGGAGGTATAATAATTAGTTATAAGGGCCCTCGTGGGATTAACAACTAGTCAGTCAGATCCCCCCGGAGAGTTAATCCTCCATAAAGGTTGTGTGTTGTTCGACCCTTATCTGACCCAGGGTACCTACAAAATAACCCCTACAAGTAACCTATGTGGCACCTAATTCAAGCAACTAAGCAACCACAGTATAATTGATGCACATGTGAACAATCGTAAGTTAGGTCCATTGTATGGGCATGGTAGAAAAGCCCAAAACCTTGAAAGCACCACCTCTCATGGAGGTAAGGGCACTAGAAAGTTTTCCATATATGAATAGATCGCCAGAAATATATCTGACGCTAAGAAGGTATCAAGGGGATATCCCTTCAACCGACCTCACTCAACCTCATGTTTAACTTCGGTGTAAGTGGAGCCTCCTGATATTACCGATTATACAATGGATTTTTCCACCCCCTTAGTCAGACACATATGTTGATTTAAAATCCTTGGAGAAGTTTACTCACAAAATCCTATTCCAAGGCAGTAAATACTAAGCTAGTTTGTGCACCCTAGAAAATAAAATCATTACTAATCAATTTTAAATTATAGCGTTAATTTTAATGGCCTTGCTTACTCAAAAGGTGTTATCGTGAAACTAGTGATGTTATGACTCAACAAGTAAAGTAAATGAATATGAAAACAATGAAAATTCCTAACTTCAATTTCCAATAGATGATATGCTCCCTAAAAATGCAATTTTCAATTCAATTATGCAATTCTAAATAAAAATGCAATCTTTCTTTACATGCACTAAGATAAATGTCAAAGACTCAAGAGATCAAAATGCCAATCAATGTGAAATGCCTAATATTTTTGTATTTTCAATATAAGAAAAATGAAAATGCAAGGAATGAACAACAACTTGATATATAAAGACTCTACTATGTATAGACAGAGACAAACCAAGTAGGATATCAGGAAGCAAAAACATCCAGCCCAAGATCCAAGGACAATCAAAATGAAAATATGATGAGAAAGGAACCGCCCAAAAATTCAACCAAAGACAGGTTTCCTGTCATTCCACAAACACTTAACAGTCACTATAGAGACCCAAGAAGACTCAACAATCATCAAAACCTACCCAACAACCACCAAACCCAACAATCAAGTAGAAAAGGTTGATGTACGCAATTGTTCAAGGGAAAAGCACATATGTACATAGCTTGCAGAAGGACAACACACGCATATACGTGACTGTCAAGAAAAAACTCGCATATATGTGTCAAAACATAGCTAGGATAAGGAGAAGGATGAAAGACTCAGACCCAGAGTGAATAGAGGCTGTCAATAAATCATACGACAAGAAACTAAATATGAACGAGAGGGATCTAAGGATAAAAACACTCCAAACCCCAAAAAAGAAGATTCAATCCCCAGTATGGTCGCCAATTCTGTTATGAGGAAAATCTCTCTATGGCTAGGGGTAAACCACAACAGACGGAAATCACTGCAGAAATCAACTCTACTCTCAAGTATGCTATATAAACAAATATGCTATT
This sequence comes from Picea sitchensis, assembly GCA_010110895.2. Classification (NCBI taxonomy): domain Eukaryota; kingdom Viridiplantae; phylum Streptophyta; class Pinopsida; order Pinales; family Pinaceae; genus Picea; species Picea sitchensis. The sequence continues at coordinate 85,449 of SNQJ01S0074953.1, forward strand.
TAGACAAGATAAAAGGCATACCTCATCCATATGTTCGATGAAGTCCACCATTGAGAACTTGATCGAAAGCAATATACCTGCAACTAGTCCTCAACAACCAAGTAATGAAAGCATATGGTGATAATATATGATGTTATCACATTCAATAACATAATCCATAAAAATTCATAACAAATACACCCATGGAATAATAATTCAAATATTTGCAATATATCAATTGGATGAGAAAAAAGTATTTATATTAAGATAGACTTAGCAGAAGTGAATAAGTTACAGACTTCCGTGTCGACACGGTTCAGAACCGAGAAAATAAGTTCCTTCCAGCTGGGCCTCCACCACTTCAATCCTCCACCAAAGGAAATCTCATATAAGAGAGACAATGAAGTTGTCAATCAATAAGGGAAGAGATTGGGGGTTGAACACTATGTTCAAACTTAAAGGATAAAGGGATGCAAACTTAATGTGAAGTGAATAATTCCTCCAGAGTAACTTTTCTCTCAAAGTGGAATTCTTTCTCCTCTTTTCCATAGCTAGGATTTGGCCCATTTATGGCCTTCAAGTGGAACTGAAGGTCTGAGTCGAAACATTTCCATTATATGGAGGGCCAAGGATCATTGATCTTGTGACGTGACATGGAAACCCGACACCATTTTTCAATTTTGGGCACATTTCCTGATGTACGCGGGCTGTAGTGGTACAACCTACATATACACATGTTGCATAGTAGGCAAGGTGCGTATATGTGGAAAATTTGTATTTTTAGCTCTGGGATTTGCAAAAGGGGAGTTCAAGTCTGCATAGGGAAATGGAAAAAGACCTTCTGTGCAAGATTGCACGGGGTGAGGAAATATTTCTCTAACACTAGTTGGTGTGTGAGATCTCTTGCTATATTGTCTAAGAGTAATATTTACCTGTAACCCTAATTGTGATGTAAATGGTACAAGTCGGCCCCACCATAAAGTGAAAGATAATTAATGTAAAATATAATTAATATTGTAATTATTAATTATATTCTGAGTTATTAAGGTTGGCCCTATCGTGCCAATAGACACATCATTTGATGTGATAAGTCTTGTATAAATAAAGGTGAATCCCCATTGAGGAAAGACACTTATCATTGTGTCATTTGATGATTTCAGAAGTTGTGGTCTGAAATTATGAGAATTACAACACCCTCTTGTATGCTAGGTTTGGTGATGGTGTGGGAGGCCTTTCTATTGAAGAATATAGCAAAGGATTGGCTGAGTTTTCTTCCCTTGTTGAGAAGGGTTTCCCAGGATACTTCTTTTGTTCTTGTGCATGATTATTCTTCTTGAGATCTTGGTTTACTACAATTAACTAATGTATTTCTGCAGTATTTATGGTTCAATTCATGATAATGATAAAATTAATTAAACCTCATACTTGAGCTAAACGATAATGAAAATTCAACATGAAGTTGGGACTGCCAAGCTATTAAAGAAGGGATATGATGACATATTGATCATACCGACCCAACATGAAGTCTTCACAATAGAATCCCAACCTCCTCCCTCAAAAAAATATACTAGAGATGTACAAGAAATATCCAAGTTAAAAAAATGATTACCAAAGAGGGAGATACGGTTTGGATGTGGGATATGTTATCTCCTAAAATAGCACTGTCAAGTTTTTTGATTTTTAGGTGATAGGAACATGTCAAAAAATTTAGTTCTAAATTTTTTTAGGTGCATTAGAGGGTCTATTTTTCAAATATAAACTTGGAAAAATCATCATTTTTGGTCTTGGCTTTCAAAATCTAAAATCTCAGGTTTCGGTGGTTAAGAGGGTCTATGAAACGACTCGTTAACCACCGAAAGATGAGATTTTCAGTGGTGAAGAGGCGAAATAAAAGGGGTCCTTAACCACCAAAAGTGTTTTCATGCTCAAATAAAACATCTCGTGCTTTCGCACGAGCCAGATGTCAAGCGAGTGTGATTATGATTCCTAACCGTCGAAAGTCATGTCAAATGGCGAGTTTTCATGTCATTATTGCAGAATTGTAGATGAATAGATGCCAAAATGTCCTCCAAGCATTCAAATGTCAGTTGTCATCAATTTTTGGTGTGGCGCAGAATATTATGAAGGAGTTTATCATAACAAAAATGAGATTGCATACGAATTATCAGGACTGCCAACCACGAAATTCTATGACATCATTGCTGAGCTTAAACACTGTTTAATTGTCATTGAATTGTGCATTGAGTCCGAGTGTTGTTCATCATTTCAAATAGTCCCGTGATTTCCTTATTTGGGCGCGCTCTCAAAGCTCCAGATCCCGTTTAAAGAGGCCAGCTGATGGTCGAAGATCCAGTTCAATAACTAATTCAACATCCAGGTATCAAACCCAGTTAAAAGGTAGCTTCAGTCTATGATTCGATTCTCTGTGATTATTATCTGAAACATCTCGGCTCAATTCCAGCTCATTGTTTGTTTGAGTCAAATCTTGTTTAGATTATGCATATCTATCTATTGAGTTCTACCTATAGTCACTATGCATTAAAGATTTGGTTCTTGTTTAAACTCTGAGTTCTATCCTTTGTCTTTGATTTTACCCTCAATTATACACCTGGCTATTGATTTAAATTGTATGCTAAATCTCTGATTCGATTCTGTTGCCTAAAAACACTCTCTGTTTGCTGAGTCATATCCTCTGTCTGTCGAATTAGATTATTTGGCCATCGAATCATACCCTTTGATTGCATGAGTGATTGAAGTCATGTTCCTATTTGCATGCACATCTCTTAAATTGAGGGACACGCTAGCCTTGTCATAATGTCAAAATCTGGACCAACTCTAAGGGTTGAACTTGATGGGGTTTGGTACCTCGAGGCTCACCTTGAGGTGGCCAAATTCTTCAAGTAATTCGGTGTTTATGCTTACTATGAAAAACTGACAGACTTCCATCAACAAGTTTGCGAATCATTTTCCATTTCATACGATGGGAGGACTACTACAGTAGGAAAAGAGGAATTCGTGGTGGATGAAGCTGCAATTGTTGAATACAGAGGTTTACCTAGGTCAGGAGACTGTTGGTTCAAGTCTACCATACCTTCAAACATTGAATTTAGGTCATACCTTCTGCCTGTACACAAAGATTTGATCTGGAAAAAGGATATTCCAATGTCTTACTTGGAACCAAAGTGGCAGTCCTTGTTGAAAGCAATATTTGTTTACATAACATGCGAAGGGAGATATAACAGAGTGATGTTTTATCACTTCAAGATTCTAAACCATTTCACAGGCCGAGCACCTATAAATCTTCCTTTTTATCTGCATAAGGCTCTCACCAAAATGGCAAGATAGGTTAAGGTTAAGCCCACTAAGGTGGCAAGCAGGTTGTCCCATCAAGGACTCATCACTCTTATTATTAAGGAGTCTCTGAAGAAGAAGTAGGTTGCATGGAATTACTTTCTCTTCTGGAATGAATTCCAGACTGACAAACCACAAGAGGACAAGGGCAAGAAGACTGCCACAAGGAAGGCTATTACTCCCAAGAGTATTCAAAGGAAACGAAGGGCTATTTCACCCTTGAAACAACAAGCAGAATCTTCCTCGGCCAAGAAGAAGAGAGGAAAGAGAAAATTACAGTTTGAGGAAGGAGAGAAGTCTGAAGGTTTGGCCATGGAGGATAATCCTTTAAACCTCCCATATTCAGATTCTGAACATGAACCAGAGCATAATGAGGCACAAGGAGAGAAGCAAACTGATACAACTGCTAATGAATACCCAAACCTACCTACTCCTACTCCTCCAGAGGAACAAAATCAATCATCAGTAGGAGCTTCTTCGAGAAAACCCAAAGCTTCTAGGACTCAGAAAGTGAGGAAACTTATGCAACAAATATACGAAATGGAAGTTTCAATAAGGGTTATTAAAAATACAAATACAGATCTGACAGAAAGAAATGAAGAACTTCATAACATTAATAAAACTGTTAAGTAAAAACATGAAAAGATCAAAGACAGGAACAGGGTATTGATAAGGGGGAACATGAAGCTGTACAGGCAGCTAAGACTTCTGAGATTAAAAATAAAAGAATCCCAACCTCTAGCTTAGGAGCATACAAAGTTGGAAACCCTAGCCCAAGTTGCCACCTCCATAGAAGAAGAAATACAGGCTGGTATTCATCAAGAGGAAGTCACAAGCCCTGTCAGGGAGAAGGGAACTTCATCCAAGAAGCCTTGAAACCATATGCAACCATACAGGTAATCAAAAATTTTGAATTTTTGATTTTTGAAAAAATTCTTCTTTTCAGTGGTTTAGGCGAGCATGAGCGTGCTCATTAACCTCTGAAACACAATGCTTTCGGTGGATAAGAAGCTTAAAATTTCATACAGTTAACCACCGAAAGCCTGTATGACCAGATTCATTGAAATTTTGCTCAGATTGGAAATTTTTGAGTTGGAATGGAATGAAACCTCTTTGAATAAGCAAGTAATGAATTATCAAAGTCAAATCTAAAGGCTAGTTTTGAGGGATAAGATCAAAAAGAGGTTTTTCAACTACATTTGGCATCTTTTTTGTTAAAGGCAGAATATCAGGGGTTTGAAGACACATCATTCAACTCAAATTTCATCTTCATGAGATCAAACCAAAGAGCCTTGGAAGTCTAGGCTACACATCATCAACTTTTCAACCACATTTTGAGGATTATCAGATAGGAATTGACCTCATTTTGAGGATCTACTCCTAGTTTCTTGTAAATATAGTTTGCTTTCTGTTTTTAGAAAATCAGATCCATTGTTTTAGGATCTGATAACTGTGATGTAAAGCTATAAAGATATAGAATTAAGATAGATGAAGGGTTCAATCCTGGATACTTTGGCTATGCACTTTGACTCTTTTATGTTATATGAATCACATACCTCTTTTGTTACCAATGTTAGTATTTTTCATATGTTCACCACTCTGTAATTTGATTCAGTTCAGCTTAGCTATTGAGAACTGCCATCTTCTTGTGTAGCTCATGAATGTGAATTAAATGATTCTCTGCTATCTTGTATGACCCTACATGTCTGTGTACCTAGTTATCTTGAATAGTATTCTTCACACCTTATTTCATTACTGTAACTGATATTTGGTCTCTAAAAGCACTGATTTATTTAGATGCATAATAAGTTGTCCTTTTATAAAGCCTTCTCAGTTATCCCATTGTTCCAAACACTTTGATTATTCATAATTTCTTAAGTTACCAAGCATCCTTAGTCTACAACCCTAAGGAGTTTCTTGGAGTGATAACAGGATACAAAAAAGGGAGAGCCTACTAATGTAAACTGAAATGAACAGTTTTGTCTTGGACCTTTCAAATTCATAATGAATTCAATCAATGATTCCTACTATCTATCCACATTGGAAGGAAGAAGATGTTCATTACCAATTAGTGGACACCTCCTTAAACCCCATCAAAGGGGGAAGTTTTGAATTCATAGGTAAGTGTGGGTAAGTAGGTAGGCATTTGCATTCATTGTATATATCATCTACATATCATGCTAGAGTAGTCTAGTTGTAGTTTTATTTCCATTTGTATATATGATTGCACACTTTTATTTCACTGTATCATATATAAGCCAGGGGTGATATCACCACCCAAAAATATTAATGATTATTTTTGTTGAGATCTAGCATATCACAAGTCATACCAGAGATGATGAGGTTCTCATGCGCTCTACGGTCAGCAAATGTCCCTGAGTTGGAGCCATATGTTATCCCCTATCCTAGGGATAACTAAGGAGATTATGTCCAGGGATGATTTTAAGAATGGAAATTTATTTTAAAAGGTAGAAACCTTGGCGAATCTTACTAATCTTTCATATGCCAACTATAAAATGTATGGCGATATTTTTGTAAAAGTATTCAAATTTCTAAGGACTTTATATAGTTTGTGTAAAATTTTGGCAATTTTTGAGGTAAAGTAATTTTATCCTATAGAATTTGGGTAAATCATTTTTAGAATAGAGAATCTTTTTTGGGGGAAAACCATGGAAAATTATCCCATGAGAAAAATTTATCCCCTAAAATCATCCATGATTATGTCTCGAGGCCCACATGTCCTAGACATGGAGTACCAAGAGCCATATGACTTGAGCTTGGCCCTGGAGGGCCCATCTTTTCTTCAATGCATCCTATCTATCAAAAAACATTAACATCCATCTCATCGGCCTGATTCTGAAGTAGTAGTGGGTCTTTCTCTATGAGGTAATGCGTTTGTGTATCATGGTATGTGTCACTCTTATTTTTGAAGCATTTGAATACATGTATTGAACTCTCTTTTGTTTCATGATGTTTTCTTGGAAATTATGCTCTTTAAATTGTTCATACCTGGGGGGGGGTGACATAGTGCGCTAGTAAGTTGGTTCCCTTAGGGATGAGTTGCTACTAGGTGGGTCTATGAAAGGTCATCATCCATTCCTTCCATACTTACCACTTTTCATCATTGTACCTCTCATCATCCCTCTACCTTGGTTCAAGCATTGGATTTTCCAAGCTAGTAAGGGTTGTACCTTGCCTTGTGAGAAGAAGGGGATAAAGGCCTAGAGGGTAAAAGTAGTTGGAAAAAGTTAAAATTCAACATGAAACCTTGAGATGCTTCACCTAGGGATTCTCGAGAAAGTAATAAATGGCTTCTCAACAAGAAAAGGGGACCCATAAAATAAAATAAAATTCAAGATCTAGTTGGTGGATAGGAGGTATCATCATGAGACAACCTATTAGGTCCATGGGAATGTAGCAGTTTGACACTACCATCCATATGGTCACAAAACCAGGGTAGTGTCTCTTGGTTTTGTATCCAAGAGAAAGGGGGTCTCATCACGATCCAACCTTCTCATTTCCATGAAGTGCTTGTGGGTAACGTTGTCACCATTGGTCACCATGCTAGGACAATTTCCTCCAGCTATTCTCTTGAAAATAAAAAAAACAATAAGACAAAGAATACAAGGCATTGAATGGGATAGGAAATAATGACATCCATGACAAGGTGCAACTCTCCCTCTATAGATGCACCCACAGTTAATACCTACATTTCCCTGTTATCACCTCACCCCTTGCCCAAACATTCCCTACACCATTTCATACACCTACATGACCTATATTGGTATTCACCTGGGAAACACCCTAAAATTGAGGAGGATTAGCCCAATAGGACATCCTGAGACCCTCTCCAAACTTGTCTTGTTAAACTGCATAATTTCTTTGAGAATTTTTTTGGGTAAAGGGGGGTTTGATGCACATGTTTGGGTAATTTGATTATTAGATGTGATTGACATTTCTATGATCCCTTTGAATTATGAGCCCAAGGAGGGCATACTTGTTGTTGCTGCAGGACCATGCCTGATGGACAGGTACATATGGGGAGATGATTAGCTTGGACCTCCATGGGGATAAAATCCCACCAGATGGATGTTATGACCCCAGCCAGGGGTAGAGAGACACTAGGGGCTTGCAAAGGAGAAAAAGAAGGACGTTCCACTAGAGACACCTTGGTAGGCCTGGTCCTAAGGGGATATTTCTCCCCCCCCTAAATGTTGGCCTTGGAAGGACCATGAAGTCACCCTTGTGACCCTAGATGTCACCCAACATCATATGGACATGATGGTGGTAGTTGTGTGCTAGGTGGCACATGTGGCATCATTCGAAGGCCTTGGAAGGGAAAACATTTTTCTCATGGAGCCTGACATCCCACTTATGAGGCCTAACATCAACCTAGGAGGGAATGACGCCATCTCTATTGTCCATTTTAGGGTTTAATTTTTTGAATTTATGTAAAAACTGGATTTTTTATGTAATTTGGCCATGTCGTCCTTTTCTGACCTAAAAATTAATTAAATGTCAATATGATATAGTATAAATAGAGAGATAAAACTCTCAGTTTTTCATCATCTTTCACTCACAAAAGTGTGAGGTCTGACATTCGACCCTCTTTAAGGGTATTTGGATGAAATTAAGTGGTGCACAACTTCTTGGAGAGGATATTTTTGGTGTATTTTGGCATTTTTCATGGTGGAAAGTATTGAACTAGGGTTTGTTGCTAGATTATTCTTGATCAAGTAAGTAAATAAGCAATTATTCATTTTATTTTGAATGGTTATGGTAAATTTTCTTGTTCATTTCTAAGATTATGAAATTTCTCTAGTTTGAAACCCCAGGGGAGAAGCATATGCTACTATCCTTTTCCTTATAATTTTCCACCTACTTGAAAGTGCTAGAGGACATCTCTTTTGAAGAATACACTAGAGCCCTAAATTTGTAGCACTCTAGTAGCATTACTTCATTAGCTTCATACATTTTATTTTAAAATTAATCTAAGGAAGAAGGAAATCGCTAGGGCCTAAGGTTAATTACTTTATAGCAATATTTCATTATAGGGTTTAGACATTGAGACCTTAGGTTACTAACACCTCAATCATCTCACCCATCCCTTTAGATTACCTATTAACATTTTTGTTTCCTCTAAGAGTTGTTGCTGCTAACCTTGGCTCCATTACCCTAAAAGGCACTAGTCCACTCCTTACAAGTGATTGATTGACCAAACAACTCTTAAACCATCTTTCCTAAGACTTTTACTAACTCCTACTAACTTTAAACTAGATTAACTCACTAACTAATTTTCTAATATTGCAAAATATTGATACAACCATCTATAACAACAACAAATTCATCCTAAAAGAAAGATTAAAAACTGATTAGACATTCCCATAATTGCTTCTAACAACTATTATCATTCTGCCAATTTAAGTCTACTATTTCTTGTCATTCTTAAAGCATTATTAAGGCATAGTTTTTGTAGCTATTTCTAAATATTCATTGGTGTTATAAATATATATATTGTTGCGGTTCATTATCAACTTGTTTATTTTTCAAAATTTTATGGTTTTATGAAGCATTAACATCATATGGTACTTGAAAATTGCATTTCTTTTCTATTTGTTGTCTTGTTCAGTAAAACCTTCAAACTTTTGATCAGAGTGACCTGTGAGAGGGGTGGGACTTTCTTATAAATTTTAACTTAGCCTTCTCAAACCCCCAGGTCATTGGGGACATCTCCCCTAGGGTACTGTGATATACTCCTAAATAGAAAGAGGTGTCCTATTAAGGTGGCAATGATAGGTCATTCTTCTTGTTACGCCAATTCACTATCCACTTGCTATTTGGCTTTGGGAAAGTACAAATTGCACAATAACAGGTCCCACACACCAGGTGATGATGACATGCCTATAGAGGTGTAAGAGACACCTTGGAGGATCTCACCTACCCCCTATAAGACAAATGAATTTCCTTTGGAGGCAAAAACATTACCTTTAATGGATTGACATCACCCTAGGGATAGGGTCTTGGTGGCGAAGGAAAACTTGGCACGTTTTGATGGAAATTACTTGGATGAAAGGAAGAAACCCTAACACATGAGAAGGAGGCCCTAGAGGGCCAAATGATTACCTTTTACTCATTCAAGGACCTACTAAAAGTGCCAAGACATCACCCTCTATAGGGATGATATCACTTTAGGGTTTCTATTATGAATTTTTTAAATTTAAATTTGAATTTAACTTGTAAAGGGGAAAAGTAAGGGTTGTTGTCTCCTTACTTTGTGGTTTTCCCTATGTTTTGTGGAAAAAATCGTGTTAGAGATTTTTGTATAAATAGAGATAATTTCTATCTCATTTTATCATAACTCTCCCATCTTGGAGAAGATACTTGGCTGAAATTTTCACCCTACTTGGGAAATTTTATCTATCTCTCTTGCTACTATCTCTTTCTATGATTTTGTTTGGATATT
>SNQJ01S0074954.1:10085-24540 GCA_010110895.2 Picea sitchensis
GATATAAATTATTTGTAGATTTTGAGCTCTCTTTGTAGCTATAATATCTTTTTGTTGGTGTAGCTGATTACAATCAACTCATTTCCATTATATGTACAATTTTCATTCCCATTTAATACTAAAATTATAATAATGATTATGTGTAGTATGGAATGATTTATACCCTCAAGAAATCAACATTAACTATCTATTGGAGCCCTATTGTGCAACAAGATTTTTCTTCTTACTTAGGAATTGATTTGAAGTTTCATTTGCACCATTATAAGCATTGTTTAGATTCCATTCCCAATTTGGGTTCATAATATAAATGTTGAATAGTATTTGTAGAAGTTACAACCATTTTAATTTACAACATCAAAAGCCTCATGGAAAAAGAAGATCCATTCATTGTAAGCTTCTATTATCTATTTTATGCTTCTTTTTAAGGGATTTATTTTGTGATTTGAAGAAATGTAGATAGATTATCGACATGTCATTTATTTTCTCATATATTCAATCTAAAATGGCTCATAGACGTGGTGCACAAGTGGAATTGACTCATGACTCAACCAATAATAGTTCTATAGAGAAGATGATTATGATTATGTAGGAGATGGAAAAAATATTCTAAGATGTTTTGTTACAAAATCTTTGTGAAGAAAACCCAATGTCACCAATTTCTTTCTAGCTATAATCCAAGGATCAATGGTAACTTCAATGGCAAGAAGTTTGACTCAATAATTGTGCACTTTGGAAGCATACTTTAATACCCAATCTAAGGTTATTGATGCACTGAATATCTAAACTCTTGAAGTCCACATGGAAGAAATTTTCCTAAATTGGTGGAAAAATTGCCAAAGTTTGCTAACTATTTGAAAGGCATATCACCCAATGGGATGATTTCAAATCTTACATGTAAATGAAGTTCTACCCTCCTTGGTATCGAGTGAATCCATGGGCACAATGGCATAAAATTGGACCAATTCCAAGCTAAACAACCAAGAAATACATTGACTTATTCAATAAGATTATGATCAAATTTGGCATTTTGGAACCAAAATAGGTACTCCAAATCAAGTTTCTTTTTGGCTTACCTCCTTGCATACAAAATAAAATAGTGGGAACTTATAATGCAATGTTGGACTTCTATAATAAACTAGTAAGGGAAAGGATTGAAGAATTTTGAAAGGTATTACAAAATGCATATGCTATATATGTTGATTCAAATGTGATTAAGTTGGAAAGGTTTACAAATCCAACAAAACATGGTAAGCTTATTTTTCGAACGATGGTCAAGTTCAAGAATTATAATTCTTCTCAGATAATCAAAATTCCTCAAAGAATGTTGTAATGCATGTACAATCAACATACTTTGAACACCAATCAAATTAATAAACTTTAGCATCTTGAATCACTTCTTGGACAATCTTATTTTCTTAAAGTATAACATTAGAGACACCATAAAATTTTATAAGTAAACATAGTTAAGATGCAGAATACGGATAGTAATTTTCAAGCTTCAAAACAACTTTTCACCTTCTTTTCCTCTTCTATTTCTTGATTAATAAACTCAACAATTCCATTACTTTCGGGCATTAAGTATGGAACAAAGTCTCAATGTGGCACTCGAGGTGACTACATTTTTAATACATATGTTTTTTTTGGCCAAAGCAAGAAATTAAATGGCATTGTTGTTATAGTATCACCATTCTTTAATCTATAAAATTATGTGCATTGGGATGGAAATCAAAACACTAAACCTAGAAATGTCTATACAACCAATGAAATTCTCGTTGATGAATATTTTCAGCCACCATTTCCTCTTAGCGTGCTTTGTGATCACCAACTCATAGGGTGAACTTGAGGTGGAAAACAAGATCTATATAACAAGAAGAAAATGCATGCAGCGAACCCTTTTAATTCCAAGGATTCTCAAATTAATCATGTTACTAAAAAGAAACATGAGCTTTGTTGATTATMAACCCATCAATATTTTTAACATAATTTTCATTACACATATCCTCCAAGTCACATTATTATGGGTTTTCATTTAATTTTAATGTTGGAGTACAATTTAATAGCGATTTTATCTATGTCATCATAAAATTGTTTTATACAATAAATTACTTATTTACCCAAAAAAATCTACAACATTATTCAACATTGAATAATGTGGTTTGTGCTTTAACCATCTTCCATCATCCAAATTGTTTTATACAATTAATTACTTATTTACCAAAAACATGTACAACATTATTCAACGTTGAATGATAGGGTTTGTGCTTGAACCATCCTCCATCATCCAACACTCTCTACAAGTGAAACTCCATCATCCAACACTCTCTGCAAGTGAAAAAGGGGAAGAGAAAAACAAAATTTCAAGGAAATTGTTGCTCAAAAAGTTCTACGAATGAGTTAATAGGTGAAAAACTATTGCTCCAACACTCGAAAAAAGGAAAGAGAAAAACAAAATTTCAAGGAAATTGTTACTCAAAAAGTTCTACGAATGAGTTAATGGGTGAAAAACTATTGTTTCAAAATGGCTTTCTAACATAAAAATGGAATCTTTAGATTATTACTCATTTGCACGAGGGGTCTTCTCCACATAACCTTCAAGCACTACTTGAAAAGTTCTTGCTTATGCATGTACTAGACTAGGGTCGTCCTACAACCCATCAATTTTCATAACCAAAGTGGGTACACATAGAGTTTCCTACTAAAACAAAACAATATCTTGTTAGCTATTAGTTGGCAATTACTCCTCAAAACATATTTTTAATGTGCAAAGATATATATATATATATATATATATATATATATGTTTTGGTTACATTAGTAATTTATTTTTCATTCGCAACTTAAAATTCTTTGAGTTTGTATTAGTTTTTTATAAATATTTTTAATATTTTCAAAAAACAATTTATTAAATTGATTTTTTTGAAAATTAAAAATAAATTGAACATTTTTAAAACTTTTTTTGGTCCAATTTTTTGATTGGATAAAGAAGTTATCAATTTCTAGTAAATTTATTTTTGAAATGTAGAAAAAAAACAATATCCATGGAATTTTCTATAACTCCCTTTTGGCAACCTTTCAAGGACTGTAGCCTCCCCAGCCACCAACAGTTTAGACAATGCCACTACTTAGCTCTGATACCATATTATAGCATCCCCGACCATCAACTCCACTATTGGGCAACACTACTATGCAAAACAATCTCTCTCTCTCTCTCTCTCTCTCTCTCTCTCACACACACACACACACACACACATATATATATATAACATGCATATTTAATGAAAATTAACCAAACAATACAGAGTAATCACAGGATTACTGCTAACATACATAAATAATGGAATTAATAGTAATTCATAATTGCAACGGAATACATGATACATTTCAAAGACACAGACATGCATCACATATAAATTAAGTACAGAATTAATACTTATCTTTTAACTAGAATAACACCACCAACTAAGTGCAGACCTTCCAGAAACCTCGCAGCCTTAGACCGTGTTGCTCAACGCTCTTAGTAGTAGGTCACCCTTGAACTAGGACTAAGCTCCACTGGGCAAGGGAATCCTATGCTAGGCAAGGTTAACATGAAGACACACAGTTTATAAGGATGGATTCTCTCCCAGGAGCCACTTATGCCCACTACTCATAGATTCTCATTCCCCACATGCATGTCCGACCCCAGGAGTATACACCTTCACTGTCACATCGAACAGTCGTTCAACTATTAAACCTCCCTTGCCTTGGCTTCAGAAACAGGCCGGACCAGAATTCTCCGAGCTCTGTGGCAGCTACAGGACCCCTTCCAAGAGTTCTCATTTCCTCTGCACACTCTCTCACCTGGAGAGAGTCTCTCACAGGCTTGACAACCTGCTTCTTCAACCACAACCACCTCTCTCACCTGGAGAGAGTGTTGCACAAAGGCCTGACAACTTGCTTGGTCAGCTCCATTCTAGCACAAGGAGGACAACAGTAAGGCTCAACAAGGAACAGATGACGACAACAATTCACACTCAGCCAAGGAACTGTGTGGCCACAACAACCCACAATTATAACACACACGGCATAGAAAATTACGGTATGCTCAGGTTTCACAGAAGACAGCAACCCAAACGGTTAAGAACGAACTCAGATTTACAGTGTGGATAAACTGGGTTCACAGGACACACATAAGACACAACTCAGTCCACGGGTTTGCCACTGGTTTTCAGGGTGCATGATAAGGAATCAATGCAGAGATCGAACACAAACTCAAATGGTTCAGATGGAGGATGCCTCGGCTTCTCAGGAAAACATCCCAGGTTGGCCTCACAGTTTTGGGTTTCGGAGCTGCGTGAGGTATGCAGAGATCAGACGCAGAGGAAACACGGTTCAGACAACAAACGCACGAATGGAGAATGAACCCCCATCACAACTCAATTATTGGGTTAAATTTCATGTGCCTGGGCTGACACATGTCCCCCATGAAGCTGCATGGACTCCATCAAGTATGTGTTCCCTTTTCCAGGAACTTAGGATAAAAATATACCTTTCACACCACTTTGGAATAATAATAAATTATTATTCAAGGACTTAAGCCCTTAAGCTTAGCCCCTCTTCCAAACTTTCAACTCCCTCTCCCTTACCTAGCCTTGTGGAAGCTTAGTCCCCCATCACTCTTTCTTCATGGTCGGTCGACATGCAACAATGTTTATATTTTATTAATGATCTGCATAATTACATATACAAAAATCAGGCTCCTGGCCTTTAACACCTAGGCTCTTCAGCCTAAATAACACATAAGCCCACCAGCTTATATACACTTGGCTCACCAGCCTATAAACATGATTATAATACATAATATAACTGGGGCATGTCCTTGGGGTATTACAATCCCCTCCCCTTATTCTTGCACTGTCCTTAGTGCAACTTTTACACAACACCAACAAGATTTTCAAAATATTCAAAAAGATGTGGGTATTCTGCCCACATAGCATCCTCATGCTCCCATGCCGTATCCACAGGACCATACCAGGTCCACTGGACCTTTACAATCCCTATGGCTCGATTCCAGAGCTGTTTGCTTTTCTGGTCCAATATGCGCACATGATGCACTTGCAAGACACCTTCTTGCTCCACCCAAATCACATTCCAATCGATAACATGATTAGCATCAAGTATATATTTCTTAAGCAATGAAACATGAAACACATTATGAACAGTCATGGATGCAGGTAATGCAAGCATATATGCAATGTATATATATATTTATATAGGAAATTCTAATAACATTATAACCTATATATAACATACACTAAATAGAGAAATGATACTTATCTTTTGATTGAGAAGACCTTCCACATCAACATGGTCTAGGCCAAGGTAACAAACCTCAGTAGCACTCCAACCAACCAAACCTTAGCAACACTCCAACCAACGATCTCTTATTCCCCACATGCATGTCCGACCCCAGGAGTGTACACCTTCACTGTCACACAGTCCATCAGCTACTACATTTCCCTTTCCTTGGGCTTCAGCAACAGGCCGACTCAGGAAGTCTCAGAGCACTGTGGATCGAGGAGTTCCAATTGCCCTCAGAGGTCTCAAATCAACATCTTCTTGAGCTACTCTTTGTAGTCAACATTCTCACTTTAATCAACATCATCTCATCTGCATCACCCACATGCGGTTCTCATGAGAAAACATAAAAGAATTTATTTAGAAACTCAAACTTAGTTCAAAGGGAATTCATCTTTTCCCCAAAACATGAAATTCTATTTCATAATTCATCTTGGTTGTTTCCATATTGTGAATGCAGCTATCCTTGTGGTTTTCCACGGGCACCAAACTGCATACCATTTTTCCTGTAATGCTTCATCTTGCATACATCCAACAAATTGTTAGTATTTTATGTACATCATAATTCAACATGTACAACACCTTATGCAATGATCTTAGAATTGCCCACACCTAGCAATTCAATCACAATTACCAAAAAAATTAACCAAATAGAATGACTCGTCATTCTATGCATATGTATGTTCATAATTAATAACAGTAAGTTTATTATTTCAATTTTCTGAACATAAAGTTTTTGTAGTCTCTATTCCTGTGACTACCTAGCTTGCAACTTTCCTGTTGCAATGTTTAACAGTTCCTGAAATGTTCTCAACTTCGTGAGTTAGCAACATTTCAACCATTAGTATAATTATTTCCATGCCAAAAACATATATACATGCACTCACAAAATGCATTCAACAAAGTGCATTTAATTATACAATTCCATCATGTATGAGTGCAACTCTGCCCCTTACTAGATATGAGTACAACTCTCAATCCCTATTTATTTAGTGCACCTTGCATTGAATTACATAATGCTCTTTATCTCAGTCATGTATCTCACCATCCATAAGTTGAAATTTTGGCCAATGTGTTGAAACATTCTCCACGCACTTCCTATTGTCTTCCCAATTAATTGGATGCCTTCCTTTTCGACCCGAACACTACACTAAGAATATAATTTTGTGGTGTTCATTAGTGTTAGGAAAAAGGTTGCAGCCCAAGTTTTAGTTAAAGGTAGGAATATTTTAGTACATGTGTGGTTCATAACCTTTCCATATCCATACCTTGCCATATCCATACCTTGCCATATCCAACCAGGTCCTGGTCTCATACATGACTAGCTTGTTGGCATTCATTCCTATAGCAAGTTCTTGTCTTTTTGTTCTTTGGTTATTACCCCATAACCAAATTAACATGACTTTCTACTATGTTAATGTGTGCATTCAGAAGCTAAAAAGATTTGAATTAATACAGGCCTCCAACCTTTACCAAATCCAGTGGTATGCACTCAATAATATAATAATGTGATTTTATATAATAACTCTGGCTGAGGAAATTCTTACCTAAATTTCATTTCATCAATTATGCAAAAAGAGTAATAAACTCATACCTGCATGAATTCCATTAATAAATTTTATACTACCTGAATGTCTGATGGCAGTAGAAGCTTTCATGCTTCTTTTATCAAACCTATAACCAACTCTTTAGATTTATGTTATTTCTCTCCTTATGTAGTAGCATCATCAACAACACTTGCAAACATGCAAGCATTCTTTCCTCTGGCTAACCCAATCAAGCCATAACATACTTGCTGCCACAAAAATTGCAACAACTTCTTTCCCATGAGAAAATTTTCCTTGCTAGTCCCAGAAGTCTTCAATTCGTCTTAGATTCTTAAATCTTCTTATGCTCTCATTGTAGTCACTGTACATGACTATTTTTGTCCTGAGCACTTTCTAGCCAAATCACTCTAGCCTGCCTTTGCATTTATAGTCCAAAACTAAGTTGATATTAACCTTCAACTTTCATTAATTTCCTGGGTCCAACTATCCCAATATCGTACTTGGATGAATCAAATTCCACACCAAGCTATTTTATATACTTTAGATTCTTCAACATCCAGTTACTCTTCAGGACTGAACTTCTTCATCCCTTTCCCGACGAAATACTTTAGTACTTGAGGTTTTCTTGTACGCTCCGCTTCTCTTTTGCTAGCTGGACATTTATATCATGATTTCTTCTTACATTATCTTAGGATGTTCATGGAATTGACTCCATCCAGGATTTTTTCCCTGTCTACTTTGCATACTTGCCATCACATATTATGCTCATTATTAATTTTCAGCATTCCATTATTATTTGGATTCCTCTGATTCAACTTCTACATGAACGAATTATAATTCCCTAAAACCTTCCTTCCTTATTCCCATTCTTTGCATCTCCATACGAACTTATGGTTCATGCATTATCATGTATTGCAGATGGCTTTCTCCACCTAGCATTCACATTTGATGTGCAAGGATTGTCACTTGGACTGTCTTCCTCAAACAAGAATCCTATTTGGGGTTTTCATGTTGCTTATTGAACCCAACATCTGATCCCATGACTTCTGAAAAATCTCAGAAGTAGAATAAAGAATTTTCCCTATCCTTCTTCTCTGATGCACTTCTTGTGCATCGATCTCTTTTCTCTGAGCTAATGGCTCTTAGATATTTGTTGGACCTTATCATAAGGTTCCCAGGTCTTCAATACCTCCCTGATGTATGTTGGAACTAGAAAAAACTCATGGGCTTCCTTCCTAACCCCTTTTCCCCTTCTTTAACACAATTTTTGGGCACTAGTCCCTTTCTCTCAGTCCCAAACCCACGCGACCATGGGTCATGACCAAGATCTAGATCAATAGGTGCTTACTCGAGCCTTCGGCTTCGAAAATTTTCAAACACAACACAACAATATCTCGGAGTTCTAGATTACCAAACTCACGAAGTAGAGTGGATCAACATTCCATGTCTACCTAACATCCAACGAATGACACTCACTATGGAACCTTAGGCATCTGAGTTTCGAGACTTCGGAGTTTCAGGACTTCGGGAGATATCGCTGCAAAGATCAACGGTCCTTGATTACTTCGGGACTTCGATTCTTTCTGACCAAGACCAGATCAAGGATCCTTCGACCTCCTCCTTGATCAACGATCAAGATCTCCTTCGGGAATTCGACGCTTTCACCCTCTACTTTCCTCCGGAGTGCTTCGTACCCAGAGTTCAAACGTCTGTCCAACAGAGTGAGTTCCAGATCTGGTGCCACACTTCCACTTTCATATCAACGTCTGTCCAATAGAGTGAGTCTTCGTCTTCCATGTGTCTCCTCACAGATCGATGATCCACATTCCTTCCTTTGGATAAACGACCCTTAGACGTTTCGGGCTTTGGTGCTTCGGGACATCCCAAAACACAACTTCACGAAAACCCCGAAGTACGAATCTCTGAATTTTGCGATCTGGTGACACCTTTCCAACCCAGATCAATGGCTCCTAGCTACTTCGACTATTCATGCTTCGATGATTTCAAACTTTCGTCCTTCACATTCTCCTGGAGTGCTTTCACCTGAAACACACTGATTTCTTCCACGCGTTCTTCTGGATCCAACGATCCAGATCTTCTTTGTTCCTGTCTACTTCCTTTCAGAGGTTTCTTCCCATGAACTTCCTGATCTCTCTCCACGTGTCCTCCACAACGAACGGTTGTGATTTACTTCGGCCTTTGGGACATCGAGATTTTGTCACGCTCCACACTTGCAATTCCCAAAGTGACTTTCTCCGAAGTCTCAGATCTTCTGACATACATCTCTCGGCAACCAATGACATGGATCTTCTTCAGCCTTCGGGTATTTGGTGATTTCATATCTTCCCCAACCACAAAATTCTGAAGTGGTTCGCTCTGGAGTTATGGATATTTTGCCACCTGTCAGTCTTGACGATGAACGATCCCTAATTACTTTGGGATTTAGTGAATCATTTCTCTCGTGAACACAAGGGTTAAGTCTCGTTCACTTACCTTCGAATCCAACAGTTGTTGGTCCTTCGCGCTCAGTTCCAATGGATGGGATCTGTTCCTCCTCAGTGCTCTCTTTTTCTTTTCTGGACATGGATCTAATGGTCCAGGCTCCTCCCCACAATAGATATGACGACTGTTGTCACTCCTCCTCCTGAGATTTTGACTCCTTCCGACTTGGAAGAGTTTGTGGATATTCAAAGGTTTCGTCCTTTGAACTTTCTCTTGCAAACCCAACTATCTTAGGTTTCAGTTGTGTCTCTGTTAACGCTATCCTTCTTGAGCTTTGGGACTTGGAATAAGTCCAACTCCTATGCACTCCTCCCATTATCTCTTTTGAGATTTTCGATTTACTCAGTCTCCTAAGGGTCTCGACCCTTCTGTTTCCTTTCAAAGGAAAACTTTGTGCCCTCCTGGCAACCTTCTTCTCAAAGCACACCTTGTTGAGCATTTTATACAGAGTGTTCAACAGCTCTGTGAGTATCTTCCTCTCATACTCTTCTCCCTGAACTTGACAAAGAGTTCTCTCCGTGCACACTTTCACTCGCTCGATGCCCGCCTGGTAGAGCCCTACAGAGTTCTAAGTGACTCTATCTCTCTTTGAACTCAACACAAAGTTCTTCCTGTGCACTCCTTGCACTTATGTTGATGAAGGTTCAACGATATCTCTCTGAGATTATATGAGGTTAACTCACCTCTATCAACGCACTCCTTGCGGACAATGTGCATTGCTTACATTTGAAAACTCAAAGAAGAGAAACAATTGAAACTTATTCAATACTTCACCAGTTCACACATTACTCTATGGTCCAACACCACTTTAGTCGTGGTTTTACGATACTGCTACTCCTCTTGAGCTTCTTAACATGGCCAAGGTAACATCTTGGCACTCAAGAATGTTTCTGAGGTCCAAAATTGGTTCCTCCAGACACAATTTCCACCTGAAACTTTGGGTCCAAAGACCACTTATCCAGCCCATCCAGGTTCGACGTTAAAACCTTGGCTCTGAAATTGAATTTTGTCTACTTTGACAACAATTCTTTCAAAAATTTTGCTTCAATTTCCACTAACATGGCCCATCCAGGCTTAGTGTTGAAAGCCTTGGCTCTGATACCATATTGTAGCGTCCCCAACCACCAACAGGCCGGGCAATTCCACTACTCAACTCTAATACCATATTGTAGTGTCCCCAACCACCAACAGCCCGGACAATGCCACTACTAAGCTCTAATACCATATTGTAGCATCCCCGACCATTAAATCCACTATCGGGCAACGCTACTATGCAGAACAATCTCACACATATATATATAACATGCATATTTAATGAAAATTAACCAAACAATATAGAGTAATCACAGGATTACTGATAACATATAGAAATAATGGAATTAATAGTAATTCATAATTACAACGGAATATATGATACATTTCAAATACATAGACATGCATCACATATAAATTAAGTACATAATTAATACTGATATTTTAACTAGAATAACACCACCAACTGTGTGCATACCTTCCATGAACCTCCCAGCCTTAGACTGCGTTCCTCATCACTCTCAGCAGTAGGTCACCCCCAAGTTGGGACTAAGCTTCACCGAGCAAGGGAATCCTAGGCTAGGTAAGGTCAACAGGACGACACGCAGTTTATGAGGATGGATTCTCTCCCAGGATCCACTTATGCCCACAGCTCACAGACTCTCATTCCCCACATGCCTGTCCCACCCCAGGAGTATACACCTTCACTGTCACACCAGACAATACTTCGACTACTAAACCTCCCTTGCCTTGGGCTTCAGCAACAGGCCAGACCAAAATTCTCTGAGCTCTGTGGCAGCTACATGACCTCTTCTAGGAGTTCTCACTTCCTCTGTGCACTCTCTCACCTGGAGAGAGTCGCTCACAGGCCTAACAACCTGCTTCTTCAACCACAACCACCTCTCTCACCTGGAGAGAGTGTTGCACATAGGGCTGGCAACCTGCTTCTTCAGCTCCGTTCCAGCACAAGGAGGACAACAGTAAGGCTCAACAAGGAATAGATGACAACAACAATTCACACTCGGCCAAGGGAATACGTGGCCACAACAACCCGTAGTTATAACACACACTCCATAGACAATTACAATATTCTCAGGTTTCATAGAAGACAACAACCCAAACGGTTAAGCACGAACTCGAATTTGCAGTGTGGATAAACGGGGTTCACAGGAAACACAAGAGACATGTCTCAGTCCATGGGTTTGCCACTAGTTTTCAGGGTGCGTGACAAGGAATCAACGCAAAGATTGAATTCAAACTCAAACAGTTCAGATGGAGGATGCCTCATCTTCTCAAGAAAACATCCCAGGTTGGCCTCACAGTTTCGAATTTCAGAGCTGTGTGAGGTATGTAGAGATCAGATGTAGAGGCAACACAGTTCAGACAACGAACGCAAGAATGGAGAACGAACCCCCATCATGGCTCAATTCTTGGGTTAAATGGAATGTTCTTGGGCCAACACATGTCGCCCATGAAGCTGTATGCACTCCATCAAGTATGTGTTCCCTTTTCTAGGAACTTAGGATAAAAATATACCTTTCACACCACTTCGGAATAATAATAAATTATTATTCAAGGACTTAAGCCCTCAAGCTTAGCCCCTCTTCCAACCTTTCATCCCCCTCTCCCTTACCTAGCCTTGTGGAAGCTTAGTCCCCCATCACTCTTTCTTTGTGGTTGATCAACACGCAATGATGTTTATATTTTATTAATGATCTGCATAATTACATATAAAAAGATCAGGCTCCTGGCCTTTAACACCTAGGCTCTCCAGCCTAAATAACACATAATCCCACCAACTTATATACACTTGGCTCACCAACCTATAAACATGATTACAATACATAATATAATTGGGGCACGTCCTTGGGGTATTACAAGGACAACTTACTAATGTGACAAATTGTATAACTATTTTAATATTCTTATGCTTTCTTATTCATTTTCTCAATTTCTATATTCCATCCACAACTTATTTACTTTGTAAGTTTTTGTATTTGGTAGAAGCTAACCACTTTATGACATATTCACTTGTTATTCCTATTATTATTAGTATTGTTATTTTCAATGCACATCATACAAAAGAAAAGTAGGGAATCAAAAGTTACACAACATATAATTAATAGAAAGATCCCAATGTGATCATGTTTTCATACAATTGGCGACAATAAAAATTCAATATATTTAGAACACTACTAATCATAATAACCTACTGACATTTTCTATTAATATATATACTTATCTACCCTCAAATTAATAAGGATCATGATTAAGAACAACTTAAGTGCATGTATATCTTATTGATACTACTCCTATAAGTTGTAACAACTTGCATCCAATGTTTTTTAATGGAATCCATTCCATTTTGTTGATTTGCATGGGTAGTTAATCTCTACAACCATCGAGTACTATAGGAAGTGATGTGGTATTTGGGGCTCAATCTATAGTTTTAACTTTGAACTCAAATTCTCCATTTTGTGTCTTTAATCCAATGATTGAACTAAATCTATCAAACAACATGCATCCCAAACTCCATAGTAGATGCATGACCAATGTTGATTTTGCAACTCCTCTTAATACTAGCCTTTTCATGTGCCTTAGTGTGCCCCTCAAATTGTCTCTCTTTAAACTAGTTGGGCCTTTCCTCGCAATTGAACTAAGACACATTTTTCCTTATTTTCCTTCATCATTATCGTTGTCATTATCAACCATTGGTCATCTTTTACACAACCAGAAAAGGGGTCCATCGAGTCTCTGTCTCTACAACCTAATACTTGGTCACATGAAATATTAGAAGGAAATTTTCCAAGCTCCTACCCCAAAATAATTAAGTTTTCTATAGGCTTATTAGCAACCTTTAAACATCTCAATCACCTAGATATTAGATGGAAATGTGGAATTATAGATAGAAAGATTGTCATATGAATCTTCGAGTAGAAATTAAGGATGAAAAGTTATGTTAAAGGTGTATTTACTTTAATTTTTATAAGATATCTTCCTCCCTGTTAAATCATTAGGCATTATTAAAAAAAAAAAAAGTCTCTCTCTCGATTCTATCTCTACAACCTAATAAGGAACATAGAAGTGGCGGATATAGCAGTTGTCCTAGTGGAAAATGAGAGAGAAATCGTCGTGGTGGCCACAGGTGGGAACAGAATGTGGGAGATTCAATTACTTTATTCAAATTCAATGACCAGACATTGTTGTATCGGCCGGAAGTCGTGGAAAGTCACAAATTTCAATGAATCGTCGCAATGATGCAAAAATACCAAAGAAGTCTTTGGCAGTGGATTCGCCGAAAGAAAGAGAAAGCAAAACTTTGGAGTTAAATGATGCCATCATTTTGCCTTGTATTTGAACATTATTTTTGTAAATTATTCATTTCTTAAGAAATAGAGAAATAGAGTATTAAGAGTGACTGGAACTGCGTTCAATATTTTAATTATTTGATCCACAAGTTGAGATCATCATGAGGAATTAGAAGGTTGTTAAGTTCAACTATTAATGATCTCCCAATCCATAAATAAATAGTCAATGATAATCTTAGCTGACCAACATAAATATTATTTCATGTCGTTATTATTTTCATTTTTAATTTTCTCTAGAACATGGCTCCATGCTTCTTTAATTTTGAATCCTTCATCTTTGTTGATGTTAGAAGCATTTGATTCTATTTTTAAGTGGCTCATGTTTGCAATGATTTTAGCATTTTCTATAGAAATCAGATGGCGAGTATTATAGGAATGTTCAGTCAAAGTAAATATTTTAATCCAATTATGCTTTATGTTTGTGCAATGTTCTTTGAGTCTAATGTTTAGTAATCTTCCTGTCTCACCAATATAGTTTCTACCACACAATCATGGTATCATATAAACACCCTTCTAATGTTTTGGGTCAATGGTGCCTTTAACACAATCCAAAATGTCTTTGAGAGTGTTCAAAGGAGTGAAGATAGCCTCGATATCACCTTTCCTTAGAATTCTTGTTATTTTGTCTGTTGTTCCTTTGATATAAGGAAGCGTGATTTTCTTTATTTC
>SNQJ01S0074954.1:42494-54264 GCA_010110895.2 Picea sitchensis
TCCAGCACCAACTGGATGGAATCACCAACTTCCAGTTACACAGGCTCCAACCTGTATAACAGAGAACACTTGTTCTCCCTTGCACCACCCTGCCACCCTGATTTCTCTGGCTGCAACCAGATCGAAGCTACAAATTCATGTGTTCAAGCTCCCACTTGAACCTCTGAGGACAACAATCCTCCCGAGAACCTCCCAACCTCCCTATTTCATAAATGAACATAAAAATATTCAACTACACAGATACATCAGTTCTTACCAATCTTTCATTGTTCTATACATCTGGTCATCTCATAATTGTGCTGCAATTCATTTCTTCCTCTTTTTGTTTAGCATATCTGCTCTGCATCAACTTGTTCTATCATTCTCCTCTGCGTTTCATCTCACACTGGACATATGCTCAATATCCTCCTGTGCATCCTCTCATTTTCTTTTCTTATAGTTTCATTCTTTTCTCATATAGAACAGCAAACCTCACGCTGTCTGTCTCATTTTATTTTATACATAGCTCCACTGCGATTCCACTTCACATTTCCTTAGGCAAAAGAAAGACAATTGTCCCAGCAACTGAAACGCCAACTGATTCACAATCATGAATCCGTTACACTAACAGATTCATAATTGAGAGGTTAACTGTGAGAGAGAACAGTAACCCTCCGATCATATTCCCATTTATCTGCGTCGTTGGATGAACTTTATTGTTATTGCCTTTAAATTGGGTTTCGGCATTTTGGCAATCCTGTGTTGAGTGTCTCGACACTTCATTTTGCGATCTCTGAAGTTTTGATACAGAACTTTTCTGCACTAGCTCCTTCCCCAATATGACTATGGTCATAACCAAGTGCCTATGATTAAAATGATTTTCGCAAATTTGCATTTCATGAATCTGGAGATGAGGCATCTCGACTCTCCAAGTCGTGATCTCTGAAACCCCGAAATGGAGCTTATCTGGACTGACTTCTTCTCTTCTCATGACCAAGGGCTGTGACCACAGCCTTATGCATACATCACTCTCACGATTTCGCACTTCGTGAGTCTGGAGATGAGGCATCTCGACTCTCCAAGTTGTGATCCCCGAAACCCCAAAATAGCGTGGGATCAACGGTCCCGATCAACACTTGATCTGACAGCTCAGATCATGTTGCAATTTTCCATATCATGATTTAGACACTCTTGACGTTCAATGTTTTTGTTGCTTAAAAGTCCCGATTCACGAAACTCCGACATGGGGTCGGATCAACGGTCCAGATCTGATCTCGATTCAACGGCTGCGATTAAATCATGATTTTGCATATCGCGATATTGGGATTCTTGTTGCATTGTTTCTTTGACATCTCCAACACGCGATCCTCAAAACTCCGACATGGACTGGAATCAACGGTCTGTTGGCAGCCAATTCAATTTTTTCTATTGTCCTATAAGCTACCTACACCTATGTCTTCCGAACTTCAAATTTTCGTCGCATTTTCCAAATAAACGATATTTTCATTTCTTACGACACTTGCAAATTTGTCTCCATTAAGTTTTCAGAACTGTAAGCTGAAAACTTCTCTTTTCGAGGTCACATTTCGATCATTATCTGAACTGTGGTTATTGCTTTCGTCATTTGCGCTTACCTTTTAT
This sequence comes from Picea sitchensis, assembly GCA_010110895.2. NCBI lineage: Eukaryota > Viridiplantae > Streptophyta > Pinopsida > Pinales > Pinaceae > Picea > Picea sitchensis. The sequence goes on from SNQJ01S0074954.1 coordinate 44,115, forward strand.
TGATCATTACACGACTGGAAATATCCTTTGATTAGTTCTTATACATCGATTGATTATATGACTTGATTTTCTTTGAGTTTGTAAGACATTGAGCATTTGGATTCACGTTTTATAACTTGCCTAATCTTTTGCATAAGGGTTTTGATTAAATTTTTATATATGTATGATAGGATCCTTATGTTAATCTTTTATTTGCTTGGCTTGTCAACTATTTGGCACCTTGGTTAAACTTATGGATCGATACATTGGCGCATATATGATTTTTGGTATTGACCTATATGGTTTTGAACACTATCGTATAACTGGCGCGTATTTGTATGCACATTGAATTTGATTAGTTGTACACCTGACTTAATCGATGATCCACTATTATGAATTGAACAGCTATATCGGCGATTGTACTTTGACTGTAATGGTTTTGCATGGAGGTGAATAACTCCACCACCCTCGCATGCACGCATTAATGCTCTCCTCTTTGATCGTTCATTTTTGTTAGACCGAATGACTCTGCTCCTTTGCATTGGTGAATCTAAACCAAACCCTTACCATGTGCTCGCACCATGGCCCCAGTCGTCCGAGCTGAACCTAATGGGAGCTAGGCCCTGTTGATGTTTAACAATACCCGCAGTGACCTCGAGGAAAATGGGTGGCTTCCATTTATGCAGAAATTCGAGGGTTTTAACCTCTGCATAGCTCGACAATTTGCTTTGACCTTTGATGGCTGTCGAGCCAAGGTCGGTGATGTTCAATTGGAAATTGATGAAGAGTTTATCAGTCGCGCTACGGGTTTGCCTACCACTGGACAACGATGGTCCAAGAATTGCAAAGTAGAGGAGGTCCCATGGACACTACTCTTCCAGTTGCGTAAAATCACCTCCTGTGATAAAGGTTTGCCAGTTTCCATGCTTAAACAGTGTTGGCATGATTTATTGATGACAATCAAGCAGTTTATCACCTGCAAGGGTCAATACAGGTTTGTGTTCTTACACCACCTTCGTTTGCTTATGGTTTTTATGGGCTATCAGCTCAATATGCCTCATTATTTGCATAGAAGCCTGTTTAAAATGTCAAAGAAGTACAAAAGGAACCAGGCTGATAGTAGCCTTTTTCATTATGGGTTGATTAAGCTTATTGTTGTCTGTCATTTGAGTCTGCTCGGGGATAGTTGGAGTAATTTTGTGGCTCGGAATGGTTTTGAGGATTCAAACCCTCCACAGGTTGACAAACTTGTGGTGAGCGAGGTCAAGGTTGTGCCCCCAGTACCCTACAGGACGACCCTAACTACCCAGGCATTAAGTTGCCTTGTGAAACCCTTGGCCATTCGCCCAAACCCTCTCCTGCTCTGTCTAAATCTACAGTGTCACCCAGTGATCAATGCAATGCATGGTTAGAGAGGTATTATAATGATGTGCCGATTCTCCAGTCAAAGATTCAATCTTTGGAGGACCAGGTTGCACTGCTTACCAGTCAAAAGGCCAAGCTCCAGGCAGCAGATAAAAAGAAAAAAATGACAAGCTCTATCTTGTTTAAAAATGTGGAATCGGCTATAGCAATGGTCAACTCTAAATTGGCATAATCAATTGCTCTCGTCATCACACAGGTATGTTCGATATCAATTGTTTTTTGTAAATAATCCAGTTTTATATAACGATTTGAATTCGGTTTTAAAACAGCTCTGTTTACAGCATTGATTGGTTCTATTACATTGTATGCATTCTATACATAGCTTTTCTTTGACCAAATGGAAATTAGTTTTCCCGGTTTAGCTTTTCTTATATTTTCATTGATTTTATTGATTTCAGTGTGGATTTGATTTGCTTGATTGAGTTAAAATGGATGCTCTGCTGTCAATTGAAGTTGTTTGCACCTATTCAAGACAGGAACTATTTCTCATATCCAATTTAGAACACCATCACATTTTGTTTTGATTTCGTTATAATGTGTACAATATAATTGGCAACGATTTTGATATGGTTAATTGTTATGGTTTTATGTCTCATATGACCTTCGAGCAACAGGAATATAATTTTTATCGTTTCCAGTGTGACTTTGTTTCTTCGTAAACAATGCTTTCCATTTTAACCCTGTACCAACACGCCCAAATCATAAAATGGATTTGATTCATAACGATCATGCTAGACCCAGCCGTTCAATTCGCATTGGTTTACTGTTAGCTCGACCGTGTTATCAGTTGCATTCGTAATTGCAATGGATACTCTGTTTGAATGTGATTTGTAGAACGAGATTGGATTCACGATTTATTTCTATATTAAAACCAGTCGTGATTTGTTTTGATTATTTGCCCAATTTGCAATTATAACTCCTGTTGATTCTATTAAGATTGCGATCACAATTATCGATCCTGTTTGTTGGCTATGCAAAGATCAATGATCGAAGTCTATCAAAAATTTGGTTGGGTTGATGCTGTTGCGTATGATTTCGTTTACACGTAATCGAAACAGTCTTTACATCTGTGTATTCGATTAAACGATATGAATCTTTTGCTACATCATTATAGCTATAACGAGTGGAAAATGGTTGTGTTGGATTATATCGTATCACATACGATATGACTCATTATTGATTTCAATTGATATGAAACAGTTTTGTTACTATTCGATTATGACTCATCTACCCGATTTTATGGTGACAGAAGAACAGAGTATTCCTATCTCTCTGTTCGACTGAATCATTTTGATCCTATTTAATGTTAAATGATAAATCATTTTGATTCGTTTTCAAGTGGTTGTTAAATGATAATTGAATTAAATATCATTCAAAGATTTGGTTTGACTTCAATACCGATTATGTATACTATTTTTGACTAGCTATAGAATCAGATGATTCTGTAGCTAAGTCTGTAGAATTAAATTTGTATTGTTTTATTAATCAAATACCTTTCTAACTTGTTATTTTTGGTCTATTGCAGATGAATTCGAAATTGCATTGGATCTGATGAGCAGTTAGAGGATACTTGAGATATTTTACTTGCATTTTAGTTTCTTAGTTTAGTTGATTTTGGGGGATATCTTCCCAGATTATGTAAACAGTTTGATACTGTCCACAGGGAGGTTTTACCCTGTCGAAAAACTTATAAATACCTATTATTTTTGTAATAATGACATCTTCATTCGTGGGATAACAAGGATATGGAATTTTAATACAGACTGAGACAAAATTTGATATTCTGCTACAGCTTTAGCTTTTCAAAATATCAATATTTTGTTCATGTTTATGTGTATCTATTTGCATCTGGTTAATGACTACTTAGCTATCTTAGTCTTTTGAAAATGATATAATTTAATCAATATAATCCATATCTGATTTCTTCTAGCATTAAAAAAACATAACAGTTGTTTGATTCAGTTTGTGAATGACAGATTTCTCTTCTTCATAAGTTGGATTATTAAATATAAGTTTTTGCATAACAAGTTTCCCTTATTGCAGAGATTTATAAATCATATAATTGTTATGATTTTTTATGTCTTGTTTGTTCTATAAACCAACTCAAAGAGCATTGCAGCTTATCATTTGCGAAAAAGCTTCTGGATCAACTGGTGCGAGTTTCCTTCCTCCGACCAGCTTCGAAGTCATCAGACGCATGACAATTCTGGAGTGTTTCCAGGTCAGTTTGTCATTTGTTTGTTTAGTATATTTGTTAGTATTTTAGTTAATTAGTATATTAGGTCATTTAATTTCAGTCAGTTTTATTTCTTGCTTACAAAATTATAAAATGAAAAAGGAAAGAAAGATTCATCGTTGTCTTAGGGCAGAAAGAAAAAGAGTTTTCCAGGTTTTATTTAAATCTGTATTCTGTCGATAATGTACATTTTGTAAATAAGCTATAATTCAGACAGTAGTTAGTATAGTATTAGTTAGTAGTTTGTATATATAGATAGTAGATTAGTTAGTTTGTTTAGTAGTTAGTTTTAATTAGATTAGTCAGTTTAGTTTGTTTTATTTAGTTAGTTTAGTTTGTTTTATTTATTGTTAGTTAGTTTAGTTTGTTTTATTTAGTTTTATGTTAGTTTAGTTTGTTTTATTTGTTTTTGTTATGTTAGTTTAGTTTAGATTAGTTTTCTCTTTGGTTTTCTTAGGACCTTAGAACGGCTAATGGAGCCGCTAAACCTGTCAGGGTGGTTCATTCCAAACGGCTTGGGTTATTAGACAACCGCGGACCGGTTCCACTCTCTCAGTTGACGGATGGTCGATTTCTCCCGTCAACAAATGGCGCTAGAAGGAGGGTCTGAACTTAATTAATGGCACGAGGCAGTCGCAAGACTCCCCCACCACCTAATCGTTCACCCATAGTGACTAGAAGACAATCAAATGATAATATTCCCCCTCAAACAACAACTAATTCAACTGAAGATCCGCATATCACAGCTGAGCCAGCAACACCTAATCCTACAGGTGGTGACTTACAAGAGATTGTCTTCCAATCTCTTATAAAACACATAGTGCCTTAGCTCATCTGAGGCAACCAAACTGACCGTGGGGTCAACCTTTGGACTTCACTGATATCAGAGAACAATTAGGTGACACCAACCTCACTGTGAATCCTACAGATCCAAACCTAAATCCTGCTGCAGGAGGATCTGGAATACCCCCTTCACCACCTCCATCATCTCCTTCTTCTTCTAGAGGAGATTCCTCATCTGACGAAGGCAATTCCCCTTCTCATCCTTCCACACCCATTACCCCAATGGAAAATCAGAACAATCCTACTAGACCCTGGCTTGATCAGGATGTCGTAGCTGTACCTGGAGCTCAGCACCCTTTACCTAAGCACCAGGAGAAACGGCTCCCCAAGTTTGATCCTGATTCGAAACAGATCGCTGAAGATCATATTAAAAAATTTATGTTAGCCATAAGACTCCGCAATGTCGAACATGAAGACGTTGTCTGTAGGTTGTTCCCTTATAATTTTGAGGGTAATGCATCCACATGGTACTTTTCCCAACAACCCCATACCATCATGTCTTGGGAAAGATTTGAGTCATGCTTTTTGGAAAAATTCGGAGACGGTAAACCTCCGGAAGTCTTAGTCATGGACCTTTCTAGCTTAAAAATGAACCCAAAAGAAAAAGTTAAAGATTTCAATCAAAGATTCTTAATTCTTAAAAACTGAATCCCCGCAAATTCTATGCCTACTGAGAGTCTTATAATAGCTTACTACACTAAAGCTTTGCATCAAAGTATAGCTATTTGGGTTAAATGATCAAAGAAAGCTACATTGTTAGAGGCCTTCGAGGAGGCCACCTAGATTGAAAAAGACTTACTTAGTCTTAAAGATTCTTCTAGCAACGAGACAGAGACTATCTCTTCTTCCAAAAAGAAGATTGAAATTCTCCAAAGACCCACTCAAAGTAAAACACAACCTGAAAATTCTGATTTGGAAAACTTAACTAAAGTTGTTCAAAAATCATCAAATCAATTTATCGACTTAAAAAGGTCAACTGAAGAAGCTTCCTTGAGTAAAGGACCCTAAAAATATCCTTTCCGAAAGCCTTTTCCTAACAATCGACCTAATCCAACCACGGAAGGCCTAAATCTAGAGAGTCTACAATGTGCACTTCAAACAATTTTAGAAGCCCAAGATAACTTGATGCCTCCCGACATCCCTGAGGAGGTAGTTGAACAAGAGACAGTTCAAGAAGAAGAGTCTTCTCCAAACATTTTCGGACACTTATCGGATAGTATCTTTTAGGCTAACTTCGAGACAGTTCATCCTTATAACACTAGGAGCAAGGCAGCAAATAAACCTTCTTCCGAAAATACCACAACTCCGCCTCCAAAGCAATCTAAATTAGCAGAAACTAAACAGAGTAATGTGAACCCCAGCTTAGACTATGATGTAGTTGAAGATCTTAAAAATTTGAGGGCTAACATTTCTATTTATGAGTTGTTGAAATTTCCACTTTTGTTGCAAAAAATGTTACAAAATATTTCAGATAATGGCAAAAATGGTAATTCTAATGGTAACAAGGTTGTGCAAAACAAAGTTCCCCAGAAGACTTCCACTAAAAACAATCCTGAACCTCAAGATAAAGGAAGTCTCCCTGTAAATAATGTAAATAATGTAAATAATGTAGATAAAGTAGTTTTAGCAACTGCGAGTAAAAAGCCTCAAGTTACTACTCTTAGTACTCACAAGAACGTAGCTCCTTTCCTATTAAATTTCAAGATTTTTAATCGAAACGTGCATAATTGTATGGTAGACTCAGGGGAATCGTCTAATGTGATGTTGTGGTTAGTATGCTAGAAAATTAACGCAAAAGTTGAACCATCTACTTTAAAAATCATACAACTTGATCTGACCAATGTTAAAGTTATAGGCGAACTCAAAAATGTTCTTATTAGATTATCGTCTAACCCTAAGGTTCATAAATTTATTGATATAATTGTCGTAGGGACTGGTCAGAGCAGTTACGCGTTATTTTGCAACAGATTGGTCTCATCTATGGCTTCCAGAAAATGGAAAGCCTAACAAAATCAGAGTGAACTGTGAACGTTACCTTAAGTTCACAGTCACAGATTTGAACGATCCCAACGAACCATATACACCTTCTGTTGATTCTCCTAAAGTACAAGGGATGGACACCTTCTTTGGCAACTTCATGGCCGAGGCTTCACCTATCACCAATCTAGAACAACAATCCGATATCGCAGCATACATGCAGACAACAGCCTCCACTCAATGGTTTCATGAACCCGATGGAAATCAAATCTGGTCTCTGTACTTCAATGGGTCAAAGTCAAAAGAAGGAGCTGGAGCTGGCTACATCATTATCGATCCGACAGGTAACAAAACATTGATTGCATGTAGGTTGGAATTTGAATGTACTAACAATACTGCAGAATATGAGGCTTTGCTGCAAGGTCTCAGAAAATCTTTGGACATGAACATTCAAAATCTAACCGTCTTTGGAGACTCTGAAATAGTGGTTAGACAGGTAAGAGATTCTATCCACTGTATGTCCCCGCATCTCAAAAGATACCAGTCTGAGGTATGGAACTTAATGAGAAAATTTTATGCTTTTAATATAAATTCCATTCCTAGACTAAATAACTCTGAAGCAGATTTATTAGCTAATGTAGCTTCTAAACTTCTTCCTGCAGAAGGCTTGTCTCCAGATGCATTCTTAGTTGAGCTGTTGTTTCGGCCATCAGTTCCCAACAACATCACGAACTGGAGAGTATTTGACGACGATCAGCAGATTATTAACTTTCTGCACATGGAGGAAACCTTTCAAGGCACGGTGATAGACGAACACACACACGATGACAATTTGCACGACTTCACGGTAATACCTGATCCAAAAACCCCTGAAGATCTATCGAGTATGGTAAACTCGATCCCAAAATCTATAGTTAGATTGGAGAAGTTTTATGACTTTGAAGATAAATTTAAAAAGACGGTCAATTGCAAAACAAATAGTTCCTCGTTATCTTATGAAAAAGTGAACTTAGGAACTAATGAAAATCCTCAATGCATTAATCTAGGATTAGGATGCTCTAAACAACAAAAGGCTGCATTCATTAAGTTATTTAAAGAATTTAAAGATGTCTTTGCATGGACGTATGATGATCTCAAAACGTTCAACCCTAACATCATACAGCACACTATTCCAATGAAGCCCCAAGCCTTACCTTTTCAACAGAAACTGAGGAAAATGCACCCCAAGCTCGAACCGACCGTTCAAAAAGAATTGAATAAACTCCTAAATGATAAAATAATTTTTCCTATTAGACACACTCAATGGGTTTCTAACCTTGTCCTAGTCTGGAAGAAAAATGGAGAAATTCGACTTTGCGTCGATTTTCGAAACCTCAATAGAGCGTCTGATAAAGATAACTATCCTGTCCCTCCCATGGAACAGATCCTTCAACAAGTATCTAGTTCCTATAGGCTATCCTTATTGGATGGTTTCTCAGGATACAACCAAGTCCTGATGTCTCCACCAGACCAATTCAAAACCACCTTCCGCACTCCATAGGGCACTTATGCTTATCGTAAAATGCCCTTTGGATTGATTAATGCCAGAGCCACTTTTCAGAGAGCAATGGAAATTGCTTTTCGAGGCTTAATCAATCACTCCATTGTTGTTTACCTAGATGATGTGACTGTGTTTTCTAAAAACAAAAACGATCATCTAGCTCACTTACGAGTCGTTCTACAACGATGTCGCAAATACGGCATCTCCTTAAATCCCAAAAAGTCCATCTTTCTAGTAGAACAGGGCAAACTCTTAGGATTCATTATGTCTAATGAAGGTATGATTATTGATCCCGAAATGACCCAAGACATTGCAAAACTTCCCCCTCCTACATCCAAAAAATCCATGCAGTCTTTCTTAGGCCAGATTAACTTCGTGAGAAGATTTGTCCCCAGCTTCTCCGAAATGGTCAGACCCTTGCAGAACTTGATTAAGAAAGACACCCAATATCACTGGGGATCCACAGAAAATCAAGCTTTTAATACAGTAAAGAAGGCCATAATAGACACTCCGTCTCTCATGAGCCCAGATTTTTCTCAGGACTTTACACTCTACACTTTTTCTTTCGACCGTTCCTATGCCGCCGTCCTAACTCAGAAGAATGCTAAGAAAAATGAAGTACCCATCGCCTTTATGAGCTCCTCTTTTAAAGGTGTTGAACTTAACTACCCAGTGGTCGATCGACAAGCCTACGTTTTTTTCAAAGCAGTTAAGCATTTCCGGTCCTATCTTTTGAAGTCAAGGATGAAAGTCATTGTCCCCTACCCTGCCGTAAGGAACTTGTTAGTGCAGAAGGAGCTAGGAGAAAAAAGAGCCAACTGGGTCACTTCCTTGCAGGAATATGACTTGGAAATCACCCCAGCTCACATAGTAAGAGGCCAAGGGTTATGCAAGTTGGTTTCTGATTCAGCAGCAGAACAACAAGAAGAAAGTGATACGTCAAATCTAGGACAAAGCAATAAGAGTTTAATTTGTCGCGCACAAAACCTCGTTAGTCCCTGGTATGACGATATAAGATTCTGTCTTGAACATGGATCAACACCCCGTCACCTCGACCCTGCAAAGATAAGAGCGTTGAGATTAAAGTCTGCCTCCTTTCACCTGGTTAATGGTATCCTATTTCGTCAAAATTTCGATGGCGTACTGATGCGTTGTCTTGAAAAGGACGAAGCTAAAAAAGTCTTGCTTGAGTTGCATGCAGGAGAAGTTGGTGGTCACTTCGGTGGTGACACCACTGCTCATAAGGTTTTAAGAGTCGGTTACTACTGGCCCACGCTTTTTAGAGACGCCCATGCCTTGTGTCGTAAATGTATCATCTATCAGAAAGCATCAGGACGGTTGCAAAAACCAGCCTTTCCCTTGCAACCAGTTTCAGTTGATTCCCCTTTTCAGCAGTGAGGCCTTGATATTATAGGTCCAATCAACCCCCCGTCTTCACAACAGCACAAGTATATTGTGACAGCCACAGATTACTTTACCCATTGGTCTGAAGCTGCTACATTGAAAACCGTCAACATCAGTCAGGTAATTGCGTTTCTAAATTCGAATATTATCACCCGTTTCGGTATCCCTGATTGTTTGGTTTTCGATAATGCCTCATACTTTTCTTCTCTTGAGATGAGCAAGTTTTCTTTGGAAAAAGGAATAAATATGAAGTATTCTGCTAGTTACTACCCCCAGGGTAACGGATTAGCAGAATCAACAAATAAAAACCTGATTAAAATTATCAAGAGAACCGTGGTTGAAAATCACAAGAATTGACACAATGCGTTGCTGAACGCGCTGTGGGATGATAGGGTGACACCAAAATTTGTTGTAGGTAACTCCCCCTTTTATCTTGTTTATGGAAGAGAAGCAATTCTTCCACCTCACATTCTCCTTCCTTCACTTCAGTTGTCACAGAAAATCCAAGAAGAAGATTTTCCCCCTTTAGAAAGTCGAATTAATGCTTTGATGAAGCTAGAAGAAGTAAGAGCCCAGGCTAAACGTAAGTTAGATCAGCACCAACAATTGGTTAAGAGCTGGTTCGACTCTAATTCAGCTTCTGATAGAAATTTTGAAGTAGGTGATCTTGTTTTGAAGTGGGACAAACCACACGAAGGAAAGGGTGAGCACACCAAGTTTCAAAACTTATGGCTTGGGCCATTTTT